>JAODGE020011035.1:0-10373 GCA_027574965.2 Ecitophya simulans
GTCGGAATGAGAAGCGACAGTCAAAACACGTTCATATTTTAGTTTGTACTGAAAACAGCGTAAACCAAGAATGATGTGCACATTCGCCGTTATCTTACAGTGGTGAACAACGCGCGCCAAGTCCACTTCGACTGGAAGTCGCACGGATGGACGTGGACTTATTTCTATCACGGCTTTTCCGATCCCGTCATCGACTACAGTTGGGAAGGTGCCAAAACAAGTATCACACTAAACAAATAACACTTAGAACTTGCCTTTTAAGCCTTTCCCATCGAGTACACCGAAGGCACCGTCGCCAACGATCAGAAGCCCATCTACATCAATGCGGTGGTATCGCTGAGCGTCATACATTTCTCGTACATGAGCGCAGCGGGCGGCCACATCTATCTCTGCAACGCCAACACGCCGACGTCGGCGGACTGCCTCGTGTTCACGTTCAACGAGCGATTTCGCGCCAACAGCGTCCTTCGAAAGTGCACCAACGGAACGACGCCGCTCACCAAATGCATCACACTCGCATCCGAAGTATTCGATTCGTTCGATGAAGGTCTGCGCGATTCTACGCCGATCGGTTGTTGCAGACGCGCGCGCCCGCCATCAATCGCGATCGTTGGAATCACATCAAGATCGACAATGCGGGCAACAAGACGCTGGCGCTGCTCGTGAACAACGCCACCAGCTTGACGTACGCGTCGAACGTCGCCGACTTGTACAACTACACGCGCATCAGCGTCGCGTCCTTTCAGCCGGCGTTCTGGAAGTATCACCGATGTGCGCGTCGTCTTCCTCGCCGCCGCACGCCGGTTCTGATGCGATGGCTTCCCCCCTTTTCAGACTCGATGTACCACGACAATCCGCCCGATCGGCACGTGGAGGCGACGATCGACGTGCGCTCGCGCCACCTCTGCCTCTCCTTCCTGACGGCGAACAGCGGCAACATGTCGCTGGAGCTCTACGCCGCTAATGACACGGCGCGTCGGCGGCTCGTCCACGCCGCGTACGGCTTCGAGCCGGGCACGTTCTTCGACTACCGCACGTTCTACGCGCACGTGCCGTCGGCGGGCGCGTACGTGGTGCGCTTGGGCGCGCCCGACAAGACCGTCAACGTGCGCGACGTGCTCGTCTACGACGACTGCGAGGGGCCGGTGGAGACGCACAAGCACTCGTCGACGTTGACGCACACGCGCGACGTCGACGCGCCCGTCGGCGTCGCCTGCACGTCGCTGAACGCCAACGACGACAAGCTGTCGCTGCGCCCGGTCGGCTGGCGCGAAGCGTGCACCAGCGAGGAGTGCACCACGTGCAACCGACTGTACGGCACGACGGCCTGTCCGCACCGGATGGCGTGCGACGGCCGGCGATGTTACTGCTCGCGCGGCTTCAAGGGCGACTACTGCCAGCAAGGTACACGAAGCTACAACAACAACGACCGACGAATAAACGACGATCGATTTCAGCGTGCACGCTTGCGAACCAAACGTCGCCCGAGCCCACGGTCACCGCGTACGCGGACCGCGTCGTCGTCGCCATACAGTTGCGCTGCGACGAATGGAACGACGACGTGACGGTCTTCGTGAGCGCGTCGTGCGCGGGATCGACGAACACGAAGGCGATCGTGGCGCGGGATTTGGCCGACGGATTCACCGAACTGTCGCTGACGCCGTACACGAACTACTCGCTGGAGGTGAAGAAGCAGAGCTTCCGACGCGTCGAGACGCTCTTCATGGGCAACTTCACCACGAAACCTGCAAGCAAGTTGCTTCGTAAGCACGGCGTAACTAATCGTCGTTGAAAATACCATAACTCGTGCGCAGAGCCGCATCCGGT
This sequence comes from Ecitophya simulans, assembly GCA_027574965.2. Lineage (NCBI taxonomy): Eukaryota > Metazoa > Arthropoda > Insecta > Coleoptera > Staphylinidae > Ecitophya > Ecitophya simulans. The sequence continues at coordinate 1,828 of JAODGE020011035.1, forward strand.
CACATTCGCGGAAGTGTACGCGAAATCGACGAGCAGCCTGTCGATTAGATGGGGCGCGCCGCATCCGCCGACCGGCGAGTTGGAATCCTTCTCGGTAAAGTATCGATACGTGGACGCGGCGGGCGAAGACGGCCGAAAGCGAGCGCTGCATGCGAGCAGCCGGTGCCGCGTATGGACGGAGATGTTTTGCGCAACGTTGATGGATCTTCGTCCCGGCGTCGAGCTCGAGGTGGCGATCGCCGCCAAGAACAGGCACGTCGCGTCGCACGGCTACGAGACGCTGCTGCGCGACACGACGACGATCGGCGGTGCGTGTGCGTCGCTTTCGTAAATTACTTATTATCAATTAGCTCGATGTCGTTAGCGCCCGACGCGCCGTCGAACGTGCGCGGTCGCTGGGACGGGCGGCGCTTCCTACTCTTGGAGTGGCAGCATCCGAGCAGGAGCAACGCGCCGTACGTCGAGTTCGAGGGCGACGTGAACGGACGACGTTTTCGCTACAGGCCGCAGCCCAATCTGACGCACACGTTCAACGTAAGCGCTCGCGCTGGATCTAACGCCAATTTCGCCAACGATCGCATTCTGCAGACGAGCGTGCGCTGCAGACCGGAGAACCACTACTGCAACGGCGTCGTGCGCTCCGCCAACGAACGCCACCGCTCGCCGCTCGTGCCCTTCCACTTCAGCTGCCCCGTCTTCGAGCCGAGCTTCGGCCGCCGCCAGCCGACGATCGCGCGCGTCACGAACCACTCGCTCGTCGTGCGCGTGCCGCGCGTCCAAGACGCCGAACTCGACAGCAGTCTGTACGTCGTCCTCTGGACGAACCGGTCGAGCGGCGGCGCGTCGGGCGACTGCGGCAAGCCGATGCATCGCTTCCTGGCGATCGACGACCAGGCCTGCTGGACGCTCGCCCGCTACGCCCGCGACAGTTACGCGCGCATCGCCGACGCGGAGCTGGAGCTCGCGTTCGTCCAGCTGCCGGCGTACGACTTGCGCGCGGAGTACTTCCGAGCCGGCGTGCTGATCGTGAACAAGTATCGCGATCAGACCGCGCACAACTGGTACAATTTGCAGTTTGGCGACGCGCACGTGCCCGCCACGCGTTTCGGTAACTATTGGCGCGCGATCGCGCTCGTCGCCGTTTGCGCACTCCTGCTGGGACTTGCGTGGTGCGCCCGGCGACGCTCTCGTACCACGGACAGGCAGCGAGCCGCCGGAAAAGAGCTGATATCTTTGCCGAGTCGCGAAAGACGCGAACGCATCGCATCCGACGCGCATTTCACCGATTCGGATTCGTCGATCCCCGTCGACGAGTTGCACGAGTACGTCAAGGCCGCCATCCTCGCCGACCAACTGGACGCGGAGTATGCGACCAACGACTACGGCGTTGCTTGTACGTGGCACCACGTCGGCGACGAGCTGGCGCACGATTCTCGTTGATATGTTGCCTCTAGACGAACCGGTGCGGCCGACGGCGAAGCTCAGGCCGCGCTTCGTCAACGCCGACTACATCGCGGTCGGCGGCTGCGCCAGGGCGTACATCGCGGCGAAGGATCCGGCGGAGAAGACGGCGCACGACTTCTGGTCGATGCTGCTCGACGAAGGCGTGCGGCACATCGTGACGCTGACCAGCATGGCCTCGATTCGAAAGGTAAGTTGATGAGAGTATGAAATGGGTGCCTCGATTGTGTGTGTGTTAAGAACAAGGCGAAGCGCTACTGGCCCCGCACGGAGGGCAACGAGGAGATCGCCGTCAAGGACATCCGGGTCGCGGCCGTCGACGAGAAGCGCCACTACAATTTCGTCAAGCGCACCTTTCTGATCGTGCGCGGAAACGTCCGGTCCGAAGTAACTCTGGAACAGGTAGTGTTTAGATGTTTTTCTAAGCTGTTACTTCGTAGGTAACGCAGCATCACTTCTTGGACTGGCCAGGCCGAGAGGCACCAATCTATCCGCACAGTCTGCTGCCATTCGTGAAAGACATCCTTGGCATTCCCCACTCTGCGGAGCATCCCATTTTGGTGCACTGCAGGTGATTCGTGAACGCTTCAGCCAAAAAGTACCTTATCGTATGAGTCGATTGGTGTTCGCAGTGCTGATGTTGATCGATCTGGTACGATAATCCTGATCGACGTCTGCCTCCGTCAGGCTATGGCGACGCGGCGCGTCGACGTCTTCGGCTGGTTGAACGACCTGCGCGGCCAGCGCTCGTGCCTCCTCAACGACGTGCGGCAGTACAAGCTGGTGCATCTCGTCGTCGTCGAGTACTTCTGTCCGATCCGGACGGCGCATTCGTGCGCGACGTTTGCGGCGGCGTGCGCCGCGCTCGACGACGCCGGCGTCGAGCGCGTGCTGCGGCACGTCGACGACTCCGACTGGCACGAGCGCGCCCTGCGCAACGAGCGCGTCGTGCACGTCGAGGTCGACGACGGCAAGAATCGCTGCGCGGACGTCTATCCGAACCAGTACGGCGTGCTGTACCTGATACCGCGCCGCGAGGGCGACTCGTGCTACATCAACGCTGTGTCTGTGGACGGGTTTCGTCGGGCGCGGCGCTTCGTCGCCACGCAACATCCGCTGCGCAACACCGTCGACGACTTCTGGCGGCTGGCCGTCGGCGAGGACGTCCGGCTGCTGGTGGCGCTCGAGACGGACTACGACGTAGGGATATCGAAAATATATCGATATATCGATATATCGATTTTTATTTTTGTTTTGACGATATTTTATTTCTCGATATATCGATATATCGATATTAAATTTTGACTATCGAAACGGTATAAAGAGAAGCTATTCTTGACAATTTCATATATTCACTTTAAAATCGAGCGCGATAGATCGATATATCGATATTTTTTGCAAATTAATTATATATCGATAACGATAAATATATCGATACTTTTTTCGATTTTTGACATCCCTCTTACGACGTGCGGCACGCGAACGTTCAGAAACGCGTCTGCGTTCGCGGCGCTCACGAGGCGTGATGTTTGCAGGTGGCGTTCTGGCGGCGAGGCGGCGACTTCGTCACGCCCGACGGCACGTCCGTCGAGCACATCGAGTACCAGCAGCACGACGCCTACGTGATGCACACGCTGCACGCGCAGCTGCGGCAGGGCAAGAAGAAGCCGTTTCAACTCGTCGAGTTCGTCGGATGGCCGGTCGGCGAACGCGTTCCGCGTCGCCTGGCTTCTCTGCTATCGCTGTGGAAGCTGGTTAAGGACATGAAACTTGCCGATTCCAAGGTTTTAATCATGTGCCGGTATGTGCAGTATCGATGTGTCGATATGTTTCTATTTTTATTACGGCGACATTTGATTTTTCGATGTGGCGATATTTTTTTGAGCAAATTCGAAAATAGAGAACCGATTTTAGACAAGCGCGATGTTTCGATAAATCGATATTTTACCGATTTATTTTCGACATTCATCTCTTGTACTAGGGACGTCGAAAATCCAATAAAGTATCAATATATATCGAATCGATATATTTCGGAAATATCGTTATCGATATATAACTAATTTGGCAAAAATATCGATATATCGCGCTCGATTTTAAATAGATTATGAAATTGGAATGGAATATAGAATTTGGTTAAAAAACATCGACTTTTATACCGTTTCGATAGTCCAATATCGATATATCGAAAAATTAAATATCGATATATCGATATGTTGAACCACTTTGTTTACGTCTTTTGTTTCATTGAGGTTATTGTGTTTGGAAGGAATGGAGCAAACGCGTGCGGCTTGTACATCGCAATGACGAATATTCTGGATCGGATGGAGGACGAGCAGGTGGTTGACGTGAGCATGGCCGTGAGGATTGTGCGGCGGAGTCGTCGACAATTCGTTACCGACATTGTAAGTGCCGCAAGTCAAACATTTACGAGCACAAAATCTCACATTTGTTGCAGGTACAAATGAAAGCACTGTACCAACTCGCAGCATTGCATTTAGAAGAGTTTAAGAAGTATTCCAACTTTAACTACAACTAATTATCTATCCTCTACAAAGCCCGACAGAGTTCAAGCGTTGAACACTTGAACATTTTAGTTAATCCGCTCCACATCCGTTTTCTTGTATTTGTTATACGTCATCTCTGCGACGAAGACGGTCACCGATGTGCCCAGCCCAACGCTGAAGCACAACAATGCGAAATAGCAATCGGTGAGGCTGACGCTCCTGAAGATGCCCCCGGCGTACTCGCATTTCGGCGCCGTCGCCAGCACCCGGACGTAGGCGCGCTTTCGCAGTCCCACTTCGTTGAACAGGGCGAAGCTGCAAGTCGTCCGAAAGGTTTACGCAGCAACACAATTGGATGCACGTTCGTACCTCACTCGAAACAGTTCGCCGTACTCCAGCCGCTTCCTCTGCGGCACGTACGGATAGATCTCCGCCGAAAACGCGATCGTCTTCAGGCCGCACTTCTCCGCCTCGGTGAACGTCCTGACTATCTGCTTGTAGGCGCGATCCTCGTCGACGAGGAGCGCGCAGAAGTCGTCGCGCACGCAGGCGGCGACGCCCGCGTCGAGCGGCACGTACATCTGCGCGTGCGGCTGCGGCATCATCTTCGCGCGGTGGAAGCGCACGACCGAGTCGGACGTGAGCGCGTTCTGTATGAAGAACGCCATGTAGGAGATGTTGTCGACGCGCACGCTGATGTCGGAGGCGGTCATGTCGTCGAGCGTCTGGATGTTGTCGGCGGTCGACTGCAGCAGCGCGACGATGCACGCCGAGTACGCCGTGAAGAAGAAGAGGAACGAGACGAAGAGCGCGAGCGTCGCCAGCTGCCCGGCGAGGCTCTTCGGCTCGGCCTCGGAGCCCTGCTGGAACAGCGCGCCGACGTGCAGCTGCGCGACGTCGAGCGCGCGCGGCCGCAGCACGTTGCTCTTGCCGTCCAGGCGCAGCTCGCGCGCCGCCGACGACCACTCCCAGCGCGCGACGCCGTAGACGACCAGCGACGTGAGCGCGACGAGCGCGCACATCGCCGCCCAGACGTCGTCCTGCAGCGGCATGCGCAGGATGTTCCGCACGACGCTCAGCGGCGGCCGGCGGAAGAGCAGGCGCCCGGTGCCGATGTACTTGAGGTGGTAGTCCATGAAGCGCAGGCGCTGCAAAGCGACGTCGTCGTCGTCGTCGTCGTCAGATCTGCCCGCGCCGCACTCACCTCCTTCGAGATGAACGCGCACGTCGAGCCGATGTCGACGGTGCCGTTCTGGAACTGCCCGATGAGGCCGTCGTAGGACGTCGTGTTGCCGACCTGCCGGCCCCACACCGACGCGTAGTGCGCGACCATCGTCGCGTTCAGGACGTCGACGAGCGCGACGATCAGGTGCGCGTGAAACTTGGACACGTTGTCGTGCTGCAGGTTGCGAAAGCTGAGCAGATCGTCGAAGCGCGCGTGCCACACGAGCACGTTGCCGACGTTGATGACGTTGCGTCGCAGGTCGCGCCGATGCTGGAAGTCGACCACCTGCACGACTCGCCGTAGGTCGAAGGTCGCGACCGTCTGCACCTCGTACTCCACGCGATCGTACTGCCTGAATATCGAGTAGACGACGTCGTTGGATCTTCGGTACAGATACACGCGACTCGACACGAGGATGTTCAATCGCCGTGGGACGCTCGCAATCTCGTCGGTCATGACGAGCCACTTCGATGGGGCTTTGTACCGATCGGTTTCGTTCGCTTTCGATAACACAGCCAGCGAGTTTTCGCAGTTCATATCGACGATATGAATGAGTTGATGGTTCACAACGTCTTCCTCGTATTTGTTTTTAATGTAAATGTTCTTCGACGCTAGCAATTTGTGCAATTCCAACGTTCCTGCGAAACGCACCAATTAATGAGTAATTCTATCGACACATTTCAACTCACGTTGCTTCTCCCAACAAGTATTCAAATCAATCGCTTTGACGTTGTTCAGCCGGGTGACGAATGTTGCAATGTTTTTGTCTTCCGGCGACAGTGTCAAAGAAGAACATTTGTGTTCGAACAGAGTAATCGCTGCTAATGCCAGACTGACAATAAGTTTGTGTTCGATTAAGTTCAACATGTTTCGAGGCAAGTGGAAGATGCTTTAATCGTGCTGGGTTTTTATAGATGTGGCGAGCGTCAATAATTGATCGTTTCTTTGTTCGAAATGTGTCGTGGGATATAATTACGAGACGGTGTTTATTGAATTCGATTCTGTGGAATTTGACGACTTAATTTTTTAAATACGGGCTTGTTTTGTGGGAGGCGCATAAATTTTCGATGAAATAATGATAATTGCCAAGCATTCACGCAAGGCGTAAGGCGTGAGTGAGTTTTGATGTTGGGTTTGGTGTTAAATTCTATAAAGAAATGTTTCATTTCATATTTAATTCAGTGCTGTTTGGGTCGTCCTGCATGGCATACAAGTTACATCGACTACGTTGTGCTTAGGTTCTGAATGCGAGAAAGAGCAAGGACAAAATCTAACCAATGAGACTGCACCGATTTTATTTTCTCTATCACTCTCTGTGCATGGCTTCCATCTTGTGACGTTCAGATTAGGGATGTCGAAAACCCAAAAAAGTATCGATATATTTTGGAAATATCGTTATCGCTATATATAATTAATTTAACAAAATATATCGATATATGATATTTACAACACGGTTTCATATATTTATATATTAGAATTTGGTTCATAAAATATCGACTTTTCTAACGTTTCGATAGTCCAAATTTAATATCGATATATCGAAAAATAAAATATCGTTGTATCGATATATTTTCGATATCCCTTGGTCAGATGTTTAGATGACAAGTTGGCAAGTGCGGTTTGGTTATTGTTCGATGTTGATTGTTGCTGACCGAACTGCGAATTAACAATGTCGCAGGACAAGTACTCCATACTCCTGCCGACGTACAACGAGGTGCAAAACCTGCCGATCATCGTCTGGCTGATCGTAAAGTACATGGATAACAGGTGGCCATTCTGCAGCACAACAAACATCGAACGACCACCAAACGAATTGCGTTTTCAGCGGCCACGACTACGAGATAATCGTCATCGACGACGGATCGCCGGACGGCACGCAAGCGGCGGCCGAGCAGCTGCAGAAAATCTACGGCGAGTCGAAAATCCTGCTGCGCCCAAGAGAGAGAAAGCTCGGCCTGGGAACCGCTTACGTGCATGGCATCAAACATGCCACCGGTAACTTCATCGTCATCATGGATGCGGATTTGAGTCATCACGTGAGTGCGCGTGCGCTGGCATTGTGTCGTTGCTGAACTAGTCGTTTGCAGCCGAAAGCGATACCCGAGTTCATCGCCCTGCAAAAGACGAAGGACTTTGATCTCGTCTCGGGCACTCGATACATGGCCGGTGGAGGTGTGCACGGGTGGGACTTCAAGCGCAAGCTCGTCTCCAGAGGCGCCAACTTTCTCACGCAACTACTGCTGCGGCCCGGCGCCAGCGACCTCACCGGCTCGTTCCGACTGTACAAGAAGGAGGTGCTGCAAACGTTGATCGACAATTGCGTGTCCAAGGGCTACGTGTTTCAGATGGAGATGATCGTGCGCGCACGCCAGCTGGCGTACACCATCGGCGAGGTGCCCATCACGTTCGTCGATCGCGTTTACGGCGAATCGAAGCTGGGCGGTTCGGAGATCTTTCAGTTCGTCAAGGCGCTCCTCTACCTTTTTGCGACCACATGAAACTCACGTAGGCCCAACAATTCTATTTACATTCGAGACTGACATACAGTGCTGGCAATTAATTCGCGATGCGTACAGAAGGACGCGACGACATTTTGAATGACATTAATAAAATGGTTTATTTATTTGTTAGTACAAAATATGTAGAATACGATTAATTACTTCGATAGTAAAAAGATACATTAAGTTTGGTGCAGATCGTGATTCAGCCGTGCGGAATATGTATACAACAAATGCGGTAAACAAACAACATATACAGCCAGAGCGTCCGATCTTCCGTGTTGTGTTTTTTTTGGTTCTCAACGTTTATCGTGTAATACTGTCGAATGCTGTATAAAACAGTGGGTACAAAAAGTCACGCGCCCCGTCATCAATTCTCAGTGTGTCTCCGGTTTGTTTCTTTGCGCGCAACAGCAAAAATGCGTGTGTGTGCGTGTATCCGTTAACTATGTTTAACGTTTTGCACGCTAACGACAAACGAATCGACACTGAACTAGAGAAAGTCATAACAAACGATAAAAGCCGCATTGGGACATCTAAATAGTCGAAGTGAAAACCACGAAACCTCGTTCGTCTTTATAAATGTAGAAACGACATCGCGCGCAGTCAAATACTCGGCAATCATAATCGTCGAAGTGAATAAAAATACATTTTCTTGAGTATCAAATATAGCGCTTGACAAACGCACTCAATGCTTACGACAATCGTTCACAGTTCAATTTGCGTGTTTTCTGCCAATCTGCTTACGTGTTTGCCGCTACACAATATTTGGTAATTTTACGTCGTATTATTGTACACATTATCATAGTTAAATCGCAAACATCCGAACGTGTGATTTATGCTCGGCGTCGAACAAAC
>JAODGE020011055.1:0-88218 GCA_027574965.2 Ecitophya simulans
AGATAAAAGTAGTAGTAAAATTTCCTTTTCGTTTTGGTAAGATCGTCGGAGTGTGGCTCAGTGTTGGGCGACGCCGGCGGCGTCGCCTTAAGAGCGCGATGATGGACGCGTCCAATCGCTCCCGGCCCAACCTATCGACTATCGTCTCCTCCAGATTTTTTGGCCATTACGACCCCAATTCTGGTGGGGATTATTATTTTTGAGGTGGGGAAGCTCCGAATAATTCCGAATCAATCCGAATAATTCAAATTTTTATCCATTTATTCGGACTTAGAATTATTTGCCGAATTTCCGATTTATTTTGTGTTTTTGAATACATGCTACGGATTCTTTATATTCGTGCGACGCTCGGTGGATTTTGACGGCTATTTCAGAAAAATACCCATCGGATGTGGGATTCGAACCCTTACCGGCTCGAACCGCACCCGTGCGCCTACGCGCACTACGCTATTAAAGCGACCTTGCTTAGCGAAATTGGAACTTATATTTATGCAACAAATATTGCTATAATGTGAAAATTATTTACTTACTCGGACTTAGAATGAATGTCCGAATATAAGCCGACGATTTTCTCAGAAAAAACCGCCCGCCGAAGTTGCAATTCGAACCCGGGCCATCTCGCACCCTAGCCGTGCGATTATGCGCACTACGCCATTTAGGCGTCCTTACCTGACGTAGTTGGAACTTATATTTATGTTTCTATTTCATCCCGCTTTTAAAAAATATATTTAAAATGAATTAAATTCGAGAGCCATTTTGACCCACTTCGGAGATAATTTGTACGGAAAATAAAAGAGTAACTTTTCTGTTATGTAATGATGTAAAAATCGCAAACGTGTCTGCCATAGAACGCGTGTTATGATCGATTATGCAAAGCATGTTTTGCAAAAGTTCAAAAATTGGGTAATTCCGAGGGCCATTTTGACTTCCTTCCGGTAGAAATTCGCGGATAACTTACATGGAATTTCAAAAGACCAACTCTTCTGCTACGCAATGATGTAAAAATCGGAAACCTATCTACTGTAGAATGCGTGTTATAGGCGATCATGCAAAAGATGTTTTGCAAAAGTTGAAAAATTGGTTAATTTCAAGGGTCAATTTGACGGACCTTCCGGTAGAAAATCCGCAATAAGTCGCACGAAAATTGAAAGACCCACTATTCTACTACTGTATGATGTGAGAACCGTAAAACTCTCTGCAACATTGGACTTGGAAAAAATTGTTAACAATATGTTGGATTTGAATGGCACTAACCTATGTTTCTCAGGTGTTAATATTATCCGAGATAGGAATGAACAAATTTAACATTGCATTCGTATTTTGTGAAAAGTGCAAAAGAGTACTTTTTTGCATTTTTGCGAGAAAAAAAACTCAAATAGTTCTTTAGTAAGACTGTGTAAAGTAGAAAAAGAAACGAAAATAGGAGTAATGTGTATATTATTAAAACTTCATAACAAATGAAGAATTATTATGATCAGCACTTGTTTTAAATATTTATTCATTTAATTTTTGTAAAGTAGTAAAAACCAAATGTAAGAATCGTAATCGACGCAGATCTTAATATAGATGAAAATAAACATTTTCCGAGAAAATCGCATCTAAAGTTCAGTTAAATGAAGATGCTTTGTGCAAAATGCACTTCAAAATAGTTCGAAAAGCCGGTCATATATGATGCGCCATTTTAATTTCAAAATCTATTATAATTATATTTGAAAATACACAAATATTACATATACAATGCATTGTTAAATTAAAAATCTTTTTATGCAACTGGTTAGAAATACAATGAACATTAATAACCGTTATTGCGAGGGCCCACTTGAACTATGGTAAAGTTTGACGGAATATCAAGACGATGCCAAATGTGTCAAAGTAGGACAATAAATTTCCAGTATAATTTGTAAGATTTCAATTTTAAAATTTTCACGATAAAATGCAAAATATGAACCATTGGGATGATGCTGTATAGATGATCAGCAACGGAGTATGTTCTTCATCAGCAATGTGCAACGTCATGCACTTCATGTAAAATAATGACGCGGCGTCACATATTTTCTCCGCAAAAGTTTGCTGCTCGTCATAGGGGTGGCGGAAAGGTGACGCATTCCACTCACGGTTCAATCCCATGTAATTAGTTAATTGTTATAATAGCTACCTACCTAAATTTATCATTCTCTTTTGTTTCTTTTTATAATAAGTATATTATATCTTTAATGTATATTTATATATAGAGTAGCTAAATTTTCAAAGAAAAGTATCATTATCAATATTATAGTGTCGCATTTAATTGTCCATCGGTTTCTATATAGCTTTGTTCATCTCGATCGCCTCTTTCTTGTTAGCAAAAATTGAAACTATGCCTTTCACGTACGGTGCCGCACACCATCGTACACACTTTAGCAATCGTGTAAAAAATATGTTCTGTATCTTTTTAAATATTTATTATTGGTAGATTATATTAATATATAATTTTGAAATCTCTATCGCAATGTATGTCGCATTGCACCACGTCAATATCAAAACTGTATGACTAAATACCGAAATAATTCAGATGAATTAAACAAGTGTTGCGCTTGCTCGCACCTCTGACGCAAACATTCTGTGAAAACTAGTTCAGTCGGTTGTATTGTGTATGCTTAGAAAATACGATTATGAACTGCAATGCTGCACTCTACAATCCGTTTAGGCGCTGTTAGGCGCAACGGTACAATTTGATTTTCATCGTAGCGACTAAACGTATATGACAACTAGTTAAGTTCTTATTACTTCCATTACTAAACCAAATTATCCATACAAAACTAAAATCACAATCTTGTTCCAATTAGAAGTAATTAGATAAAAACAATACAAAAATATATCTTTTTATAATATACAATTTTCACACGTGGTTTAACGTTTTTTTTTCTTTCAAGCACAATGAACTTGGTTCTAATGTATTATTATATTTTAAAATCTTCGCTCACACACGCATTTAGGATTGCTTTTGGTTTAGCTCGTGTTACCATATCTTTTATTTCGCGCTTTCTGTCTGGTAAGAAAATATAAGTATAATACAAAATTCGTAGAAAACTAGTCAAAGTCCAAAAGTCCGTCGATCTGCGGATTTTGATATGTTTACATCTGTTATACGTGTCCGATGCGATTCGTTCGTTTGTGCAATTAAATGAAGGTGCAGCATGTTAGTTCAACGAAATTTCAGAACAATAGATGCGTTCGGCCAATAAAATACACAAGACTTCCGATATTGATGACGCCGAGACAGCTTATGTGTTCTAGACACGCGCAGTCTCTTCAAAAATAAATTTTTAGCGGTTATCGATTTTATTAGTTGCGAACATGTTCGAACCCACCTTCGTTATAAAATAAGGTAATTGACTGATTTTTTTCTTCATCTTATATCAATATCAAATACTTGACGCAAGCAACGTAGATGATGAACTACAGAACTACCGCTCATTGTAATCGTACGAGTATTTTGAACCTGTTTTTCGTAAACGTGCAGTAAAATATAAAACTAGTTGTTTCATTCGTGACTTCGTACCGGAGCAATACTTTCAGTATTTTTTCAAGCCGCTCTATATATAGCATTAAAGCTTACAAAATGCATCCTTTGTCGACGAAAAAAAAAACAAATACAACGCATCACTTTCCAATTTCGCACATATTTTTTTTGCCAGTGCAGCGATGTTGCAAACTGTATAAATATCTACCTATAAAAAATATGGAATTCTAAAAATTTGGAGATCAATGTGTCGCTGATTACCTTATTACACGATCAATTATGAACGAAAACTAAAATTGATTTGCATCGTCACCGCACTAGAATGTTTATACCAATTAGTATGTAACAGAATTTTTTAAACACTCATTGTTCACATCGAAAAAATAGCTTCTTGCAATATCGAATGGAAAGTTATTAAAAACACAGTTACGCCATATTTCATACTAAAAATTTAAATCGTGCATTTGTACATTATGCACATATAAGAAATTTATACAAACCTACTTATTACATATTTAAATTTCATTTCTCGTCACTTCAAACGTTTGTGTATGAATTTGTTAAATTGTATGCAACAGAGATCTGCGCCCTGACCAAAAATTTGAATAGCGCCTCCCGTCTTTTGAGTGTAGAAATCGTGTTAATACTGCCGTCGTAAATGTTATTGTTATCGAATTATTGCGTTTTTCGTAGCCGTTGTCGATCTCGTTTGTAACACAGATACCATTGCATACAGACCTAGAGCCCTAATGTTCAGATGTTGTTTCCTATATTAATCGGCGTCTGGCAATAGGGGCATTCGTTTTGCGTCGCCGCGCACGTGTTGCACAACACAAAGTGATTGCAATTTAAAGTGACAGTCCGATTTCTCTCTTCGCATACCATGCATTTGGATGCTGTCTCGCGATACAGTACCTTGTCGATTTCTTCGAGGTCTTGGCGTAACTTTGCCTGGATGTTTTTGAGCACGCCGAGCGACAGCTTGCTGAGCTCGGATACTTTGTTAATACTGTGCAAATGCGGGCCTCCTTGCAGGCAATCGTAGTCGTTCTTAAGCGCATTGTACTGTTGCAACGTCTGCGTGAACTTCGCCTCGCTGAGCTCGAGCTTGCGCTTCGAGTCTTCGGCCTCGCGTTGCCAAGCTTCGCAGGCCGCGCGCGCCTGCACCAGACGTTCCTCCCAGCTGCTGATCTGCATGCGCGAGGTGTTGATTTCGTCGCGCATGCGCGCGATCTCGATGTTGGCGATGCTGGGCGACAGATTGAAGTTGTGGTTGCGCGAATTCGGCGAGATGTTCTGCGGCTGGAAGTCGAAGAACGTGTTGAACGAGTTGAGTTTCGACGCGCTGCTGCTGAGCGGCATCGCCGAATGGTTGAGAAACGTCTCCATGCCGGCGCTGGGCGAGAAGTGATTACTGCCGAGGAAGGACGATATCATCGGACTGTGATTGGGGCTGAACGCGTGACGCGTCGCGCCCGGAATGTTCACCGGTGCCGAGCTGCCCAGGAGACCCGAGGACGCCAGCCCCTGCGAGATCGAGTTCGACACCGCTTGCGGCTCGTCGAGATCGAGATTCAGCGAGTCGTCTAAATGCAAATCGTCCAGGGCCAAATTATCGACATTCTCGGTTCCGGTATTGAAGTACGATCCGATCCCGCCGTACGTTAAACACAGCGTTTGCTTCTTCTGCTCGCGCTCAATAGCATCTGAAACAGCAACCCTCTCTGCATCCGACGGTGCTAACAAAGCGGCAGTGGAAGCTAGCGTACCTAGAGATGCGTCATTGTCAATGGAGAGCATTTGTTTGGCGAAATCGATGTTGCCGATGCCGGGCCGATTGAACGGAGCTTGGGCATGCTTAAGCTGAGCGCCGGGCGCGCGATTGTGCGAGCTGTTCGAGCCGATCGATGAGGTCGACGCCGATTCGGACACCTCGCTGCTGCCGTTCTGCAAACCGGCGTTACCGTTCCCATTCCCATCTCGCATATTATCACACAGCAAACAACTTACGCTACTGTCGCTGCTTTTCTCCTTCTCTGTGATGGCATTCGTGAGCAGATCGGCGAGCTTCGTGCCGCCGTCCATATGGCCGACATTTTCGCGCGACACGGTCATCTCCTCTGCAAGAAAAGCAAGAGTTCAGCATTTTACCTCTCAATCACAACGCATGTCTTACGTTCGACATGCGCGAACGCGCAAAATACGCCGCGCGGGCAATATCCAGCTTGCTGCACGTCGTTGCATTTTGTGCTTTTGTAAATCTCCGGGTGAAACTGTTGTTCGGTGCGAGTATGGCAATAAGTGCACTGGTCGCCAGATTCGCAGTTGCCGGGCTCGCCCCACTCTTCGCCATGTTTTACGCTAGGACAAGGCGTGGATCTGAAAAGGTCGCAAACATTAAATCCGGTGCTATGCGTTTGTTATGCGGATCGTCGTCCACCACTCGAAATTAACGCCACATTTCACGACTCGCATAGCAAGCTACTTGCAACCAAACGTGCACTTACCTATACTTATATTTTCTAGGACTACGACGCTTGTCTTTACTGTTGTGGTACTGAGGGCAAGCGTATCCTTGACGACACAGCCGCGGCGGTCTTTTACAAGGATCGGTTTTATAATTTGACAACACGTAGTTGGTATCTAAGCATCGAAACAAAGAGCCAGCGAAACATTAGCTAAAACCATCGTGAACGCATCGCCACAAGACCCCACCTTGCCACTTTGGGTCCTCGTTCATCAAGTTCCTTTCTTTGTCCAATGCGTTGGGTCCGTTCGAAGCGCCACCTTCGGGTTCGGGTGTTTCGAGTGCCTGTATTTCTTTGATGTCGTACACGGGAGGACGATGATCTTGGCTCCCGTGCGCGAACGCACAATGCAGTCCATTCTTGGCGCAGAAGCCGCGACTATCTGTGTCGTGCACGCACAAGCACGTCTTGTAATATCTCAGATGATAGCGGCGTTCGGTATCGCCCGCAGTCCGATGCAGAAATGTGCAGCTACAAACAGACGAAAACGTCTCTTTCAGATGGCCGCCAAAAATGCGATGGAAACGTCGGCGACATCGTTCAATCCTCGATCGAGATAATTAACGCGAGTGACGAATTATCATCCACGATCGCCGCCGTCAGGTGACAACCATGCGAACGCCTTATCAGTAAATAACGGTAACGCATCGCGCGCTAGAATAAGAAGTGTCGATTGCTTTCGAATGCATCCCACTCGTGCCGTATCGGATTGATATAAGTTTCCAATGCGCACTAATCACAAATTAATGACTGACACATTAGTACAAACAAAATCAACAAAACCACCTCAGTGATTCATTAAATATTAATCAAAATTCATGCATGACCATTAACTGACTAGTGCCGATTAAGCTATGTCGCCGTTAGCGTTACAACTTATTCAACTGATAAAGATTGTTTACTATTAAAATGCTCGCACAAAAACATGATTAGTTTGCGTTTATTTTTATGGCTCGTAGTAGGATGCATTCTTGGGTGCTATCGCAAATAAAAAGATTTGCTATGTGCAATGATACAAGTTGGCATGAACGCGTGCAAGCGATGGGAACGGTCAGGATGACAGAAAGTTGCAAACAAAACGTCATTTTGGTGGTTCGCTCGTTTCAGCGTTAGAAACGGATTAAATGTTTAAACGACAATCGCGAAGCGATGTGGGTGGTGTATCGTGAGGACGACAAAAATATAGAATGTTCACTCTGTTGCTGAATATTCAGCATGCTCTTGCATGACATAAATGTTGTATTAATAACGTCGGCGAGCAGTGTGCTCGATATTACGAAATTTTACGATGTTTACGTCGTATGCGATTTCCTTTGTTATGAATGCTCGCGTACGCGCAGGCCGAGAGTGCGGAGGAATGTAAGGTTATGCGCGCTATGTTATGCTTTGTTTGGTATCTTTGTGTATGTGGGGCATATGGAAAAGGCGATCGCATCGATCGCGCACGAGACGAAAACAACGCGCTGGACGAGAGCGGTCGCCGGCCGCGGCTGGGAGTGCCGACGGCGGGCAAGAAGCGCGATCCGCTGGCGGCGATTGGGATGGATGCGTGCGTGTGGCGCGGTGCACTTACTCGTCGCCATCGGGGCAGATGCCCGTGGTCTCGTCGTATTTGGTGCAGTAGTTGTCGGCGCTGTAGTTGAAGGTGCCGTCGCGTCTGCGAACGGGTCGGCGACGTCTTTGGTTCATGAAATGCCAATGGAAGCAGGTAAACGGGCGGTGCTGGGTGCACTTGTGCTGCAAGAAGAGCGGGCATTGCTCCACTCGGAACTCCTTCAGGTATCTGCAAAACGCAACGTCGTTAGGCGAACGACTACGCGCCCGCGAGACGGGCGCGCGCCGCCGTCCCCGAGTGCACGCGCGTATCGAGCTATAAATAGACTTACGAGTAATGATTCGGTTTTTCGGTTTGCGCTGTCAACAAAGGTTTAGCCTCTGACGGCATTTTGTAATCACTGGCGCGCAGGAATAATGCGCAGGGCACGCTCATAAAGGACCAATTATTCGGCGCTCGCGCGCGTCATGTGACCGCGCCGATGTGTGGCGTGCGCGGGTTTCAAGGACGAGAATGTTTTGGTCGAAATCCTCCGCAGATAGCGGCGTCGGGGATGCACGCGCGATCGGGCCTTCGCATCACAACGGACGAGAACGCTGCACGCACCGCACGAGACGCATCCAACACTGAAACGGGCCGCTCGGCCGTCGCGCAGAGCACGAAACGTCGCAGCGATTCGCGACGCGCGATCAACACAACGCAAACACAACGGGCGCGCTGTGCGTTCTGTGGCGCTGGCGGCGCGCGCGCCCGACGACGCACGAGCGCCGGCGATCGCGCGAGTTTCAAACGCCGCCAGTGGTCGCTCGATTGTGCTCGATTGTCGGCGCGATTACGGCCCGCGGCGGCGGCGGCGGCGGCGGGATTGGCCAGGTTTGTTTGGGGTCTGAACGCGCGACTGCTCGAAGCGTTCTAACTCATGCGTCGCGATCGACTGTTGCGCGCGGCGCGCGACAGGTCGTTGGTGCCGTGCGTCGTCGCCGTCGCCGCCACGCACCCTTCGAAATGTCCGCGCGATGTTTGGAGAAAGACAAATTCGCCAAAACATTGGACCCTCTACCTCACTCCAACTACCACATTTTATTAAACCAAAACAACACTAAATAAGCACACAAGAATTACCAACGCGACAGACACCCCATTTATAATAACGTAATATCAATAACCCAACACTAACAATACAGAATGTATTTTCAATCGATACCTTTCAATATTTTACAATAATTTGCGGTTACTGTGGAATTATTTATATTATAATATCTTATATCTCAAAGGAAAGGCAAATACTTCCATGTCACTAAATATGCTAGTAATATGTCAGTAATCAAATAAATTATTAAATAACGACGTGTGCTTATGTTATTGCATCATATAATTCAAACTTTTGAATAATATTTATTATTTCTACTCAATATTAGAAACAAAAGTAAATGCAATTGCAGAGAGTGACATTCATCGAGTGCTCTCGACGTGGTAAACGTTTATGCTTTCATTGCTTTTATGGCCACTCAGTCAGTCGGCTGAACAGATAACCGCTGGGTAAAATTTAAACTATTATCCATTTCAAATGAAGACTAAACTAAATCAGATTGGAATGTAACAATATCAAATTTAAGGCTACCGAGCGGTGAACGAGGGTGATTATAAACCCCTAGAATAAGTAACGCTGCACGGTCGGGCAAAAGGGATCAAGATGTGGAGTTCGATTGCGACAATTTTATTTTGATTTGAAATAGTGTTTGATTGAATCGAATGCAGAAAGGCGACTGAATTAAGGCTAAGGTGAGTATCGACGCTGATTGTGAGTATAAATAACTATATGGTTGACGTACCTCCGACTTCTTGCACATTCACCACAAAATAACAACTGGCAATATTTTTCATCCAGAAAAACACGACGCACCGCTGTTGCGAATTTTACATTCATCCTGACTGCATTCACGTTCATGTTCCAATGCACGATCATTCTTCTGTTTATCGCCAATATAAAGAAACTGTTCGTGCGGTTCGCTCGCATCGTTCGCATAGCCGAGGGTTTCGTTCGGCTGGGTTTGCCTTCTGCCAACGAACGTTTTCGATGCTCTCAACCCGCGCCTCACCCAGCATTTAAGGTAAATATATCGTAGATCTCGACTCTCGGGCCGCCTACATTACAATAAACTAACTACTTCACCGGAACGTGCAGTTCCATAAGCATGATATAGCAGCCATAGCAGTGAATGTTATCAATACTAGAGACTATGTAATATCAGAGAGTGTATTATATACTTCGATATATTGGTAACAGACATTTTATTTTAACTCGTTAATTATAAAATTTTCAAACATGTTTCCGTCGACTTAATAAATTTGCCTCATTTGAAACATAATAGTAGATACAGAAGACTGTTCAGATATGCACCATAAAATATCACTTTCTTACCATACTGCAACCGTATGGTTCCCTCAAAAAAGTCGTGTGTCGAAATTCCAGCAGGGGTGGCGGATTCAGAGGGTTGGTCGGTTACGATCGACTTACTTGCTTACTTACTTACTGCTTGTGCAGCAGACGGTCTCAGCGATTCTATTCCAATAGATAAACATGAGCCTCATGATAGCATTCGAGACAGCTATCGCCCAAATAGGTTGGAAAATAGTTTTCCGAAATGTTTGTCTTCTTCAAAGAAAGTGCGCCACAAACTGCAGCAATCTTCAATCATCACAGCCACGGCTTTGATGCCTCCTTCGATAGATGGCCGCAGTGGTACTGAACATTCTAAGCCGAACATGTTGCGTTCGCCGTGCATTTGTTGTGTCTGAATCCGGCAACGTTTTCATAATATTTATCATATGCGGCGGCGCGTGTCGCAACCGTGGGCCAAAGTCGCAGGCCAAAGGTCGAGCGACCGTTCTTATCGTGCGGGGCGCGAACCGAACGGGCCGGGCTGCGGATCGATGCCTTCGGGCCGTGGCGGCCTCGCGCACCTCCTGGAAGATCCGGCCCTGGTCCTGGTCACTTGCATCGACGCCGCACGAAATACAGCGCGACAACATAACACAACACCAGTTTTCGAAGCGTCTCGCGATGTAAACGGGATCGAACGACTTCTGCGACCTGCAGAAAGTCAGATTTATCGCGTTTATTTGCGCATCTTTGTGTTTTCGTCCAAGTCGCATCATGCGCTCGAATCAATGTTGCGCACTTGTCGTTCGAAATCGCGGCATTCTCCACTTAAAATTTTTATTATGCCATTATCGGAATATTTATACAATTGCAAAACAAGCCGGATTATCTGGCTGCGCCGCCAATGAAAATACGAATATAAAAAAACACGACATTCTGCGCACGCCGCGGAATCCTCGTTCCCGTCAATGCCATACACAATTAAAATTCACCTCATAACCCGACGAATGCGTCCGCGACGTCCGTGACGTCCTTGACGACAGCGACGCCGAAAAGGTTCGACCCTTGCGACGATATTTGCGCCAGAGCGCCACGACGCAAACGGGTTCGATTCTACGGCCGCATTCCGCCCGATCGGCGCGCAACTCGATCGTCAGTTGTCATGGCGATAAGAAAATAACGCTCTCAACAAACACGATAACAATCGGCAGCGTGCGGCGACTGTTCGCTTCGGTCGCAAGCACCGGCGTAATCTTGAGTGCAATTGTCGCTAACAACTGCCGCGCTTCATTAGCATTTTAATCTTATGGGAAACACGCGACGACGATTAGAGCGCAACGAGGCGCGTGATGCGCGCAGAACGGCGGAACCGCACGGATGCTCAACGCACGGCGGCGGCGGTGACGGTGGCGGCGGCGGCGGAGTCCCCGCCCTCGCGCGCAATCTGATCAGATAGGCCGAGCGAAAAGGCGCCGCGCGGCGCTCGTCGACTTTTTCCGCGTCGATTTCTCGCCACCGGGCGTATAAATCGCGACGCGCCCGCCGACCGCGGCCAGTCGCGACTCCGGCCCGACCGTGCAGCCCGCAGCGCAGGCAGGACGCACTTGCGCGCATAATTAAATGTCACAGTCTGCGATCGATTAGGCGGCGCACTCAACCGGTCGCGTGCGTGCGCAACAAGTGCCTCACCGTCGACCATCGACCATCGACCGCCGGCGCGATGGCTCTGGACAGGGGTGAACTCCAGGCGCATCCCGCGAAGAAGCTCGACGAAGCGATCGTCTGCAAAGGCAAGTTTGCGAACGAAACGGGTCGCGCTCGGCATTCGATTGCCAGGCACGTTCGTTCTGGCCAGTCGTGTGAAGTGACTGCAGCCGGTTTGCACGCTCGAAGCTGTTTCTTGAAAATTTTCCTTCGACGATGACGCGACCGCGGTGACGCTTCCAAAACAGTATAACAATTATCGCCGCAACACCGAATTGTTTGCATACTTTTTCCGGCATGCTCGAACACATTTGCGCGATGCGTTGATAAATCGAAACTAATCCGCGGTTACAACTGGAGGAAATCGCGTCGAGTGACACAATTGCAATCGTGCCCGATAGCGCCGTTGCAAAAGTGTTGAGTCGCAATTATTACCCAAATGCCAATCAGCGCGAATGATTTTCATGCGTGACAATGATAAGTTTTTGTTTTGCGATCGAACAATCTCATTTGCATACTCAATAAACGCGCGCGGCGAGGCGTGCGAAACAAATGAATTTCTTCACACTCGACGCTCGTCGAGAGCGCGCTGTATGAAATTTCGAGCTGGGAGATAATGCGCGGGCAACGTTATCGGCTCCATTTATTCGTGCGCGACAAGGTTCGCGCGTGCCAATTTTATCGAGCACGTTTTACGACGTCATATTTCCGTGCGCTCGCAATCGAGACGCGTGCTACGCTGTCTGACCCACGTTCGTTCTACTCCGCAGGACCAAAGTTTGGCGCGCGACACGTGCAAATCGTCCTCCTGTTCTTCCTGGTATGCATCGCGTACTGTCTGCGAGTGAATTTGTCCGTCGGGATCGTGGCGATGACAGATCCGAGAGCGAATCCCGACTTCGCCGTGAGTTAACCGACGCCAGTCGTTGCGAGCGCGTCCATGTACTGACGTCGTCCTTTCTGCCTCAAACAGACGTACAACTGGACTGACAAGAGTGTCGTCCTGTCGTCCTTCTTCTGGGGGTACGTCTTGCCGCAGGTTGGCGCCGGCCAACTGGCGAAGAACCTCGGCGCACGTTGGCTCCTCGTCGTCGCAATGACCGTATGTTCCCTCTTCACGGTGTTGATCCCGCTCATGGCTGAGCTGGGATCTTATGGTGTGATGATTTGTCGTGTCGTTCAAGGTTTCGCCCAAGGTTTCTTCTACCCGTGCATTCACAATCTGCTTAGCAAATGGGTGCCCTTGGACGAGCGCACGCGCATGGGCACGTTCGTTTACGCCGGCGGGCCGTTCGGTACCGTCCTGGCAATGCCGGTCACCGGATGGATCTGCGCCAGCGGCATCGGCTGGCCGGCGGTGTTTTATATTTTCGGCGGTGTCGGATTTGCCTGGACGGCGTTGTACGTCCTGCTCGGCGCTAACAGCGTCTTCGATCACAAGACCATCTCCGCAGAGGAGAAGGACTACATAAAGCGATCGCTCGGGCATGGAGATTCCGACGACCACCATGTAGGTTGCCAATCCTCCTGAGCCCTGGCCAACCAACCAACCAAAGTGGTACGACTAACGCGCCATCGCATTTCCGTAGGAAGCTGCGACGCCCTGGAAAGATATTTTCCTGTCGGTTCCTGTCTGGTCGATACTGATCGCGCATTGCGGACAGAACTGGGGCTTCTGGACTCTGCTCACGGAGATCCCCATTTACATGAGCGAGGTGTTGAAATTCGACATTAAAGAGGTAATTATATTGCTGCATTAGCTTGTTTTGTCGCAACGCGCAATTTCTTCAAACCCTGCAGAACGGTCTTCTCTCCGCATTGCCCTATTTCGTGCTGTGGGTGCTTAGCTTCTTCGTCGGCTCGGCGTCCGACATGTTGATCAATAGGAAAATCATCACTATCAGCTGCTCTCGCAAGATCAACACGCTCGTCGGTGAGACGAACGCACTCGATTGTGTCGCAAGTTTGGCTATCTTCGTTTCCCGTAGGCATGGTCGGACCAGCCGTGGCTTTGGCAGCTCTCGGACTGTCCGGATCCATCGACACGACGGCTGCCATCGCTCTGTTAGTCGTCGCCGTGGGCATCAACTCAGCCACGTATAGCGGCTATCAAGTAAACCACATCGACCTCTCGCCCCGCAACGCTGGCACTCTCATGGGCCTCACCAACGGCGCGGCCAACGTGTTTTCGATCATCGCACCGCTGGCTGTGCAGTTCATTGTCACAGACGAGGTGAGCGCCTTGACCAAACGATGCACCGCAATGCACCTTAACCATAAAACGATTGCAGAGCGACATAACGCAATGGGAAGTCGTTTTCTACATCTCCGCTGTGATCTACGTCGTCTGCGCATTGTTCTACTGTTTCTTCGGTTCTGGAGACAGACAACGCTGGGACGAAGAGTCCGAGACGAAGGCGGACACGAAATAGCAGAACATCCAAACACACGCCCGGCCCGGCTTTTGTAATTTCTAAATGAATAATTTATTTGTATACCAAAAATCATATTTAGTCATATATAATCTATGTATATATATGTATATATATATATAGATATATCGTTAAACTCTGTATTTTGTTTATTTCTCTTTCAACACGTGTTCGAAGTCGCTCTTCTTCGTTCGCCTGCCTCTTCGTATGCGTCGCTTACGTCTAAAGTGTGATGTGAATGTTACAATGTACGCGGCATTATAGAAATATTAACATGCATTGAGTAGAAAATTGTTTGTCCGATGACGACTGGTAACGAAGAGCGATAATGACAAATCAATGCAAAGACACTAAGCGGTAGCGGTTAAGTCACAACGAACTCCCTTTAACAAATCTTAAGGTGCCTTAACTCGGAGTGTTCTCGTAAATGTAGAACTCGTAAATACGCAGTATTAAATATGTACATTGTTCCTACGTTTCGAAGGAAAGCAATTCAATAATACAGAGAAGAACACATCTCCGGAAGCGATTTCATAAAACCCCTCAAGTGCTACTGAACACATCGATTAACTTAGTTTGTTCGCTTTGCGTCGGCGTCGCGCTTGAGTTAGAGACCAACTAGTTTGTTTACTCATGACTAGGCTAACATAGCCGCCCTCCTATCTTACGCTTAAAACGCTATCGTGTAATATGTAGGTATTAGGTTGCAAATCGTAATGTAATTAATAAACACGCCACTAATTAGTACAACGCTAGTGGGTGGTATGTAGCCATCGATTCCGCGTCGGCATAAGCAGTCTTCGCCGATCGGCAAGTTCGCGCGTGCGGCGGCTCGTCGCCGTCAAAATATTGCTTGTGTACTTGTCTAGGTGATGCAACCGGAGCGGCGGACAGCGCGGCGGTGTTTCGGACTCGCTGCGTCGCGGCGGCTTCGTCTGCATATAAAAATAGCGGCTGGGGGACAGGAACTTGCGCGAGAAATCAATGCGTTCTTTGGTGTGTCGGTGAGCGCAGCATGGACGAAATGGACGAAACGACTACACGGTGGTGCCGTACGTGTTGAAGACGACGCGCGTGCTGTCGCTATCCAGCGTGACGTCCTCGGGACTGGCGAGGTCGACGCGAACGCTGCCGGAGTTGTTGCGCTTGCGCTGGCCCCAGTTGCTCAGCGTCCACTGATAGACGCCGTCGGCCGACGCGCAGTCGGGCGCGTTGACGATGGCCGTGTTCGGCGTGTCCGCCGTTTCGGAGCCGGAGCTGGCCGTCTCCGCCTCGCCGTCGCGATAGCGGCCGAACGCGCTGTCGTCCGGCGACGGGTGGCTCTCCTCGATGCTGCGCAAGATGCTCTGACAGATGTCCGATTCGAGAGGGATCGGATTGTCGGTATCGCGATTGTAAATGGTGACGGCAATGTTCGTCGGGTGCGGCACAGGAAGCGGGATGAGAAGCTTGTCGGGCGCGTACGGTTTCGTGGCTTTCTTCCACGGCATGCGCAAGCTGGTGGAACGCGTGCTGCGCAGTGACGAGTTTAGAGCGGAGGACGACTCCCTGTAATGTGAGGAGTTAGCCATTGACGACGCGCCATCCGATCCGATACTCACATTCGCTTTTCGGTTTTCCTTGCGGTCGCCGTCAGCTTGCTGCGCGGATTGAACGCGGACACCTCCAAGTATGGCGAGTGCACTTGGATGTTGCCCCTTGGCATGTACACGTTACCGAGAAGGTCCGGCCCAGCCGCTCCCAACTGGGCGCTGTGTACCATCTCGTTATAACGGCTTATATCCGCGTTGGGATGCGGATCCAATCGGAACGACGTGTCAGTATGATCTAGGGGAGTCAAAATGTCCAGACTAAACAATTCCGTGTAGAGCAGGCTAGCCAGGCCGGCCCAGTCTCCCGAGGACAACGCGTGCTCCTCCCAGAACTGTTCCTCTGTGCAGCACATTTTCGGCAGGATGTGCGTGGGGTAGAAGCGTTCCAACATCAGCGCTCCTTGCTGGATGGCAATCTAGAACGAAAACACGTCTTAATTACTGGCCGTTTCTAACGTTGATTACAGTCTCACCTTCAGTTCGTTGGTCGACAACTTGATTTTAGCCTTAATGCTCGCATTGAGGCCCGTCTGCAAATCCCTCCTCCTACGCTCCAACTTCTCGTGTAGCATGGCGACCAAATCGTGACCTTCCTTTTCTAAAGTTTTATACGGCCCGCTTTTAGCTAGCTGCGTCGAAAAGCTGCCGAAACAAGCCTCCACAAAGTGCGAGAAATCCTTCTGAGGCTGGTGGACGCGCCCCTCGATGACCGACTGGTAGGCAGCGAGTTCGTCCAGCTCCATTTTGGCTTCGAACGCCGCCAAGGCCTGCTCCGGAGATATTTGGAAGTAGTAATCCGAGGCCAGTCCCGGCCCGGCGACGCGTTTCACGACAAAACTGTCGCTGGCGGGAATACGTCCGCGCTTCTTGATCAAACCGTGGAAGATCGCCGCGTCCCACAGCAAGCGCAGCCAATAACGAGTGACTCCACCCGCCAGTATTATGAGCGCAACCAAGGGACAGACGACAACGGCAACGAAGATCGCGAGGACCGGCTGCAGACAGCCTTGGAGCAGAATGTTCCATACCAGAGCTTCCAGCACAACGCACGCTCGATTACGCTGCGGTTCTGGACTGTCCAGATCGTAGATCAGCCCATTCGCCACTTGCACTCCCAGCGTCAACGCCGGCATCCAGAACGGTGCCGTCGCCGCGATGAAGAAGCAACACGAAATAACAATCAGCGATAGCAACGGGAAGACGAGCACGAGCCCAATGGTGCCGAACAAGCCTTTGACGAAGTAATTCCATGCGCGATTCGTGTGTCTCGTCAGGCCTTTGCCGATGAAACCGGTGTCCGGCTTGGTTTCGAAGTGCGTGCGCGATTTAGAAATGTGGCGCCAAAGACTGATCAGCCTCGAGCAGAGCGTGGACGTGAGGCTGGTCTTCCGCGGAAAAAGCGTGCCGTTCACTTGAGACAATTCCAGGTCCGGCATGAACGGCTCGAGCAGGAAAAGCGCGCGCAGTCCGACCGGACTGCACCACGGAATGAGGATGCCGAAGAAGAACATCGCGTTCCACGTCCAGCACCACGTGCGATGGAAGTAATTGAACGCACGCCACATCGGCCAGCGCGTGGTCGTCGCGCGCACGACCTCCTTTTCCACGAGGAACACCGGCTGGCTGGGATCGGAGCGCGGCGTGGTTATGCTGGTCGCCTGTCGCGAAAGCACCGTGGGCACCACTTCGCTCTGACCCTGGAAGTTGCGGCGCACGATCCAGTTGATAGGAAGCCAAATTTGCGTCGGCCACAGAAAGTTCCTCGTCGGCGTCTTCACCTTGCGCAACTCGCGCAGCAACGCCGGCTCGCGCTCCTTCATAAATGCCAGGTCGCGATTGAGGAAGTAGCCGGTCTGCGCGAGCGCCTGTTGTTGACATAGCGCGAGCGCTTCCTCGTGCGCGCTCCACTGATGCTCCACGCTGAATTTGGTCTCGGCGGCGCCGAGACGCGCCCGAAGCCAGGGTCCAATGCGACTGAGGACCGGATGCGCGGCGCACAATCGACTTTTCACGGCTTCTTGACTACGATGCAGCCGCCGCTGGACACTTTCAACGGCTCGGTGCATCAGAACGACGCTCTGGGCTTGCTCCACCAACAGTTCGGCGACGCCCTCGCCGAGAGCAGCAATCTCGGGATGCGAGAGTATTGAGTTATAAACGCGTTGAAGATACTCCTTCATGACGGCTTCGTTGACTTCGCGCTCAATGTCCTCGTCTGGCATCTTCTGGGCGCGCAGCTCGGCGATGAGGCGCTCGCGAAAATGCAGAAACCATCCGCGCGTTTCTCGTTCGAGTATGGCGATGAGCGTTGGCAACGCTTGCCGCATCAGATTCCGATCCCACAGACGTAGGTCCAGCTCGGCCCCCGCCGGCGTGAGAAAGCGATAGGGCAGAGACACTGGCGATTGAGAACATTCTCTGGCGACCTCGAATTTCTCGGTAGCTGCGCGCCGCAGTTGTTTCCGCACGTACAAACACAGCATCTCCAACGAGTCTTCGTTCTCGGGCTGGAAAAATAACAGTTTCGGTCAATTGGTATCCGGCACGGTCGAGATGGATGTACCTACCCGACAGACTAACTCAGCGACCAAATACTTGCTGCGCTCTTCGCGGATCTTTGCATCTAGATTGTGAGCTTGCAGACTTGGCACGCCGACGAGAATATCGAAAATCCGTAAGAGGCCAGCTAACAACGCGCGCAGAGCCTCGGACACCGAGAAGAAATGCGACACCAGGCGATTTTTTGCAGTCACGAAGAGAAAGCGTAACGCTAGAGCCATGTCGTTCAGCAGCGACTCCTTGCTGCGTTCGGCGCCCTTCTGCAACAGCTGCGACAGCTTCCAACGATGCTGCTGGCCGGGAAAGTTCAGCGACTCCACCTCGAACTCCCTGAAAGTCCACAACGAATCAATCACAATTGCAGCGCGGACCCCGACGCGATTGCCGTTCCAAACCCAAAGCACCAAACGAACTCAAACCCGACACGCAACGCGGACACGAGAAATGCCTTCACACATACCCTTTGCGTCTGATCGAATCGAGCTGCTGGTAGTTGAGCCGCTTCGGCTTGCCGTACTTATCCTTATGCAGGCTTTACAATCAACAAAATGCTCGGTGGGTAAAAGTGCGGAGACAGAGAGAGCGCAGATGCTGCAAGGGAGGTGAGGACGCTTACCCGCGCTCGCGGATGTACTCGAGTTGCTTGCCGGTGAGCTTGCGCGTCTCGCCCTTGCTGTCCACGGCGACGGCGTCCAGCTCGTCGAAGGACGGCGTCACGAACAAGTCCCTGAGATGATACTTGCACTTGGAGCGACCGAGCGAGCCGTCTGCAGTGACGTTCGATGTTGGAAACGAATCCATTTGTGCGACTGGACTAGGCAATACTGCGAAGCGCCAACGACGCATTAGGTATCGCCGCCCAAAGGCAAACTCGCCGCTCGTACTTATAGGAAAAGTCTTCCAGTGATACAAAAACTGTTCGGCGACCCGTTTGATGTTCTGCACCAATTGTTCGACCTCCGGTGGCGCGCCGACAAGATGCACGTCGAACTGCAGCGGCTCCTGTTCGGGCTGCAGCGCGTCGGGACCGAGGATGACTCCGTCGCCATTCTTCGGCGGATAGAGGCTGGTAGGACGCAAGAGATGCGGCGCATCACCGCCGCCACTGCCGCCGCCGTCGCCTCCGATCATTTGCGATCGGAATTCCAATCTGCTCGAAACTAAACAACGAAACATTAGACGGCGCCGCGCGAACGCGTCGCTATTGCGCTCACGTTGCGTAGCGGTGCTTTCGGTGCGCTCGCGCTCGTGCACGCCGCCGGACTTGGAGCGGTGATGTCCCGTGTTCTTCGGCTCTCGCGGGTGGTGACGATAGTCGCCGGATTCGATGCTCTGGCCGGAACCGGAGCGACGGTGACTGGAAGAACCGGAGGAGCCGTGCCTGCGATGGCTGTGGTGGCCGCCGGAGTCGGAGCGCCGATGCGTGCCGCCCCCGCCGCCGGAACTCGGTCTGGCGCTCATCGCGGCCGCCTCGCTGGCTAACGTGGACGCGGTCCGCCCTTATTTGTGACGCATCTGTGTAGAAAAGCGTTGGCGATTAGTAATCGAATTACTCGTGCCTCGGCGGGTTCGCGTAATCGATCCTAGGCAGTTAATTGCGGTGCTAGTTGCACTTGTTGCGATCTCGGGCGTCTTAGACGGGAAAACACTTGACACCCGCCGGCTCGGATGCGGCTACGACTATGCGAACGTGCGACTGAACGCGCGACCGCGAGCAGAACGCAGGCATTAAAATGAAAGCGTGAATAGAAATTCATGCATGTACGGCTAGGAATCAATGTTTATAAATATTCGGTGGTCGGAAGAATTGTTGCCATGCACGAGCGAGCAGACGGCGCCGCACACACCCACCCAGGAGCAATTATTCGACTCCTAACCTACAGCAACGGCGGCCAGGAGGCGACAGGCGAGAGGAGCTGGTCGGCGATCGTGCCCGCGCATAGCACGATGCACTTACGATGCGATCGGGGCTTCACTGCGTTCCGCCCCGCGACGATGCCGCGACGGGCGGCGAATCATCCCAGCGGCACATTTCGTCGCGACGGTCGCGCAGAATGGCGAGGCGTAGCCGGCGGCGATGCGGCACTCGCGAGACTGGAGGGCGGCGCAGGATTCGACGCGTTCGCGCACTGCTCCCAGGCCCTGGCGACCTGCTGGCGACTAGCAAGTCTTGCGACTTGGGCAAGTGGCGGCGGTGGCGTCGCGAGCGTCGCGCGCCTCGTGCGCCGTTCCTTCCGCCAGCGCAACGGGCACCACCGATTGGCCCTTCGCGGCACTCTTCGCACAATTATTCAAACCGGACGCACTCGCCGCTGGCATCCGACTGGCGCCTAACGAGTCTGCAGTGCAACAAATTACACTGCCGAACTCGTGCATAATGAGCGTAACGCGTTAGGAACACGACAATGAAACATAATCTTGCGAATCACGCGAAGATAGATTGTTGGATTTTAACCTGGAAAAGATACCTGCAGCGACATCTAGCGGCCATTAACCACGTACAGATTCCAGTTTAAAACGTTATGAAACTAGTAATTAAGTCTTTAATTTAGTGCAAATTTTTACAAAATAAACAATAAAATATATCTGCAATAATGTCTCAATCTAGTTTTACTAAAAACTAACTTTTATTTTACAACAAATTTGAAATGGTTTTGATTCGAACGTTCGTTAATCATCGTACGTTCGTCAAATTTCGGGAGTTCGTCTATCTACAGTAGGCTTCGATTTAAGAGACACTTATAGTTAATAAATCATTTGCAAATAAATAAACACGTTGCATAATAAATAAACTACAAACGGAAACATTTTTAATCACAATAATAGAATATTGAGCAACTGACCCACATTCATTTATTAAATGTGATTTTGGCCCACCTAGTCCCAAACTCACTGTAGTTTTAATAAACGCAATTAGATTGTACTTCACTGAATTTCAAAAGTGCAGAGCGCAATGATGATCGAAAATAACGGAAAAGCCAATTCCAAACGTTAAAGTTGCGCGCGCGCGTTTCGAAAAATTTGCAATGTTCGAAATTTGAATAAGTTTTTTCGGAAGTTCTTCTTGGAGAGGAACGACAGGGGGGAGCAGCACTATCAGGACGCCGGTCACATTAGCGTTTGCAACTGGCACGTTGCACGCGTCGCGTCCATCGCGTCGTCGTTAATTTCTTAAGTCGGTTGTGTCGCTCGCTATTGCAACATCTTAGCAGTTCATTATGATGCCGAATGATGGGGCCGGAGATTCCAATCTGAACTTTTTCGGCGACTATTGGTTGGTCGAGAATGAATACTCGCCAGCGCACAATCCCAGTCGCGTGCAAAACGTGTGGCAGTGCAATCTGGCCTACGAAATCGCCCGGATGAAAGAGGTACGTCGACGATTAACGCAAGTACACGTTTCTCAATTGACGCGCTGCTGTAGGTGGCACAGGCATATTCGTACATTGCCTTGGACACCGAATACCCAGGCAACATTATCATATCGAGCCCGGGTAGCCGGGTCCCTTATTACGTTTACATGAAGGACAACACAAATGTGACCAAACTCATCCAGCTGGGATTAACGTTAATGAATGACAAGGGTGAACTCGCATCTGGGCCAAATCACACATGGCAATTCAATTTTCATTTCGACCTGAAGTAAGTACGCGATGTATTCCAGAAGCACGTTGCCGAAAATTGTAAGTCATGCTTCCAGAACGCCGACTTGAGATGCGGTTTCACACCAGTGAACGAGCGGTTTTCATCTTTTTGTTTATTTTTTATTTTTCTGATACCTATTCGAAACTTTATGCATGTTTGTCTCTTTTCCTTGTAATTATTGTTACCGATACAGTTAATGCATGAATAATCGATCAACTCGGATTCGTCGTTCACATACCCATGATATGATATGCACTCTCACAAATGGGGCCCTTCTATTCCTTTGTTGTTTTTTTTAATGCCCTTAGGGCCTGAAGCATTTCGCACTTCTATTGAGATATCTCCGTCACTTCATATTGTTGTAAATGATACGAATGAGTCCGTTTCCCTTTGCTTTTCGTTGAGACGTGAATTGGGTCCAATTGGAACGACAGCACTCCAAGATCTTCAACTTATTCAACCTCTTGCAAATGAATTGCAACCTACGTTAAATGTTTCCTGAGTAAAAAAAAAATCTCATTCCAGTGATGTGTTTGTTGTTTTAGTGAAAACTGCCTGAAAATGCTGTCCAATACGAACAAATATTCGAGTATGTACCTACTACGCAACGTAGTATCAAGCTAACTCTTTCATATACTTGCTCATTTCGCGTCTCTTTGCCGTCTTCTTCTTACTGTTATCCCACCTTGTTGTACGGTTTACACTTGCCTCGTGTGGCGAAGACAATGTGCGCTAACCGTTGTTCCACTTATAGAACCGATACACATGCCATTGATAGCATCACGCTCCTGTCGAACGCAGGCTTCGATTTCGAAATGCACGCCGCCGAAGGCATCTGCCACCAGCAGTTCGCCGCGCTGCTGCTCGAGTCCGGCATCCTGGGGAGTAACCAACTGAGTTGGATCCTATTCCAGGGCAACTTCGACCTGGGGTATCTCGTCCGCATGTTCATCGGGTACGACCTGCCGGCGCTCGAGTGGCAGTTCCTCGCCTGGATCAAGCAGTTCTTTCCGGTCCTGTACGACGTGAAGGTGAGGAGTGCGCGACGCGCGAATTACGGACGCGCGTAAACGTGATCTTCGGCTTGTAGCTCATGATGTCGATTTGTTGCCTGTACGGCGGGCTCGACACGCTCGCCGCCCAGTTGAATATCGCACGCGAAGGCACCGCGCACCAGGCCGGCTCCGACGCCCTGCTCACCGGCCAGGCCTTCTTCACACTGCGTCGCGTGAGTTACCGCTTTCCGACGCGCAGCGTTCTAGAAACAGTTGGCGATTCGGCGCGTTGTTCCAGATGTATTTCGGCGACAACCTCGACGCCTTGTGCGGACGCATCTACGGCTTGAAGGACAACTCAACGATGTGGGCTTCTGCTAGTGCAAACACCATTGGGATCGCGTATCCCGTGCCGAAATCCGAAGACTGAACATTCCATTATTTCGTGGCAATTTATCGCACAATTGTATTCTTGTAAACATTGCGCTGGTATATCTATTTATGCTTAAGTCATTGTTTGTAGATATTGTTACGCCATGAACGGCAATCTATTTAACTAAACTACTTTGTGAACTCGACTCGCAGGCCTCAACGACTTATAAGCTATTTATTGCCAATTAATCTTAAGAGATGTTACCAATTAATAAAAAGCCGTTTGCCTTAAACACTTCGTGAATTTGTTGATGGCTGATCCTAAGAAACGTTACCAATATTTGATTATAAAACACCTATGACTTGCACATGCGGCGTTTCTGCTTTCCATCGCTAAAGCATTTGGAGAATTGCAATCCGACGACGACTCTCCATCCGTTTAATCTTGACAATGACCCTACTGCGGGTGATTTGGATACTCGTATCGGTATCCTTCCATTTCGAGATCTACGATTGCTGCCATCATGACGTACGGATTTTGCGCGTTTCCGTGTTCCACGACTTGAATTGGGCAGGCACTTACTTCGTCTGTAAAATGTTGACATAGAAACACACGTTAACACAAAGCCATGAACTTACTTGTTACTGGCTTGCTAACGAACTACAATCAGACAAGACTGTGATCAGTGTAGCGAACGAACTAAAGTTAAGCAAAACCAGGCTTCAAAACTTTGACAAACGGCAAACGACTCGCGGATCGGTAAAAAAAAACTTCCACTAAATTTGCGAAACCATTGATGTTTACTTATTCATTTATCCAGTTAATTTTTTTCAACAAAAAGAAAATAACACAAAAATCAAAAATACAAATACGGACATGTCGACAGTTTAAAAAATTCATATCAGCCAATAATAAAATCGTAACTCAAGTTTGCCAATGACCAGCATCAAATAACTCTGCAGACTCGTGTTGCTCGCTTAGCAGCAGCCGCCGCCGCGGCGCTTGCTGGATCCGCAAGACCTGGAGTAGTTCTCGCAGTCGCTGCTGATGTCGGAGTAGCTGCTGCTGTCGGTCGAGTCGGTAGAAGATTCATAGGAAGAGCTATCGTCGTAGCATGGACGACGTTTGCAGCTGTCCTTTGCGGAAGCCTTCTTCGGAGGCGCCTTCTTGGGTGGAGCCTTCTTGTTTGACTTGGGTCCACATCCGCAAGGCATCTTGTCTTGTACGGGATTTATGTGTCGAAGATTCTCTTGCAATCTGCGAGAACGAGAGAACGAGAGCAATGAAAAGAATAAGCTGGGAAGACTTACCAGGTTCGCTGCGAGCGGATGATTGTGAGGATGCATCTCGGGAGGCCGGCATTTATAGCCGAAATCTGGCCCCCACCGATGAGCAACATGGCGGCGTTTCCGGTAACAGGCGATGATTGCGCAGGACAATAGGGATTACCAGAATTCAGAACGTTACACTTTGCGGCACCAAATATCCCCAGGCTTATTCAAATTGTGATTTGTACAGCGTTGAAGATGCTGAAATTGTTTCAGAGGCAGCCATCCGGACATAACTTTTGCCAGTCAATAGCGATCATCAACAAAACTTACTGCAATAACTTTTAAGTTTTAAATGTTTGGCATAACATGACCATTAAATGTTCAAAAATGAAAATTCCCAATTTAAGATTTTCTCAACCTCAACAGTGGTAATTAATCACTTAATAAAGGTGGTACAACTTTGCACAAATTGTCTTCGATTATAAAACATACAACACCAAACTTGAACAAATTTAACTGAACATGTGACGATATATAATTGGTAAGGCATGAAGAGAATACGGGTTGTGATCAATCGAAAAGTTTTATTATGGCCTAGGCGGTAGAAATAGAAAAAATGTACACTACACCAAATAAACAAAGAACGTTAACACTTCAATTTCAATTTCTCTTTTCACATTTCACTCAAATACTCATCATTATAACCAAACGATCAACAAGTAAATGCTAGCCATTTGCGAACTACTAGTGATTACAATATAATAAATTAAGAATTAAACTGGTCAAGCTTCCCCTTCGTGGTGCGTGCAGCTAGACTTTTTAGTTTCATCAAAACTGAACACTCAGGCGTCTAGCGCTGGTTTTTTCGCAGAACTGCACTCGGCGACGCAGTCCTCGGGGCGCTTCCTCTTGACGAGGTGCGAGATGTTGGTGGCCTTCTTTTCCGGCGAGCTGATCGTGGGCTTGACGACGTCCATCTGGGCGGCGGCCTGTTTGGCGCACTACAATCCGAGAAAGGACTTACAACGACGGGTCGGATGCGATGTTTCAAGCAAGACGGCACACGCCTCGCACATGTAGTAAAAACGTTTATTTCTAGCAGAACAGGTAAGCGACAATTTTGCATGCGAACAGCTTAAAATAGCACATTTAGACACAGAACGAACATAATCAAACGTGGCAGTCTTCTTAGTTGCGAATTTGCAATTGATTGATCTCGCCCTCCACGACCGACGCGATGACGTTCCTGCACTCCTTAGCAATATCAATGTGACCTACCTCATCAATGGAGTTCTGCAGGTCGGTGATCTTCTCGTCCACCTCGGGAATGAGCGATTGCACTTCGGCGATCTCCTGTTCGTCGGAGGCGCCCGGCGTTTCAAGCTGCTTCAGAACGTCCAAACGCTGCCGCAGAAGATTCAGCGTGTTCTTGTAGCACTCCATGCTTTCTTCAGTCTTGTTGTTGGCGCAGAGAGCCATGCCGAGCATGTAGTTGGAGTGCGCGAGCTTGCGGAAATCCTTGCCGTCCTTGAAGATTTCCTTTTGTATTTCCAGACCCGCCTTGATGTCTTCCACGCTGGCTTCGAAGTTCTCGCTTTCCATCGACACCTCGCCGAGGGTAATGAGGCAATCGGCATAGTCCTCTTTTCCGTTCTCTCCGCGCTTGTGAAAGATTTCCTTCGCGAGTTCCAGCACCTCCCACGCAACTTGCAAATCGGAGGCTTCGTCAGCTTCTTCGGCTACAAACGACAGACACGTCGACGATAAGAAAATCGCGAATTACGAGCAGAAACACACAATTACCTTCAACGTCTTCGTCGTCGTCGCCTTCTTCTTCCTCTTCGTCCAGGTCGCCTTCCTCGTTTTCCTTGTCGTCGTCAGCGGTTTTTTCGGCTGATGCGGATTCGCCGTTCATCGAAACCTTAGATGTGTTGGCGGCGTTTTCCTTTTCCTCGGCATGCTTGTCGTCCTGCGACTTTCCGGCATCACCGTTCAGCACTGGCTTGTCATCCTCGGTGGTTTCCTTTGCTTCATCGCCCTCGACAACACTCTCCTCCGCTTCCTCCTCCTCCTCGTCCTCGCCGTCATCTTCGCCGTCATCATCGCCGTCGTCAGCGTCAGACTCGCCTTCCTCGTCGGTACCATCCTCCTTGGCCATGGCAATCTTCTTGGGCACAACGTCTCCCAACGGATCGCCAGCCTCGCGCGCCAATTCGAGCAGAGATTTGCCGTAGAACAAGTAAACGTTTCCGAGAGAGTCGTGCGTGTCGTCGCCGTGCTCCTTCACGAGCATCTCGCTGACCTGACTGAGGGCCTTCACGGCGTTCTTGTAATCGCGCAACCAGAAGCACTTCGTGCCCTGGACGATCATGTCGTTGGTGGATGGAGTCGGCTTCGCTTCTTTGTCGGTCATCTTGCTGAAATATCTGCAACGAGACGAATCGAAGACGCTTTAGTGGCTACATCCTTCTAGAATTTGAAAACGCGGGGTTATGTGCGACGTCCGAAGAGCGCATGAACCGCATGCCGTGGCAAGGACATGCGCTCGAGGAGCGACATCGAACGGCGCGACGAAAATAGCGCCAGTCCGTTTCTAAAGGGCGCAGGCAGACGACGCAGTGCTCGGCTACCGCGCGCAACGAACGTTTTATGTCCACTCGACGTCTCGTCGTCGTCGTCGTCATCCACGACGCGATCTAAGCACGAAGGTAAGCTTCCACATGCATTTCGTTCGCCGCCCCCCACCCACGCTCGCGCAGCGAACGACACCCCGGCCGCCTGCACACCGCAACAGCTTGTTTATCGATTGCTCGCCGCCGCGCATTGTTCCAGCGCGGCGCGAACAGCCCTCACGGCGTGTCTAGCGCAAGGAAGATGAGCGTCTCGGAACGCCGCCGGCCAGAGAACGCGGAACGCAGCCCGAAGCATCTCGCCGCCGCCGCCAAATGTACCATCCGCACCGTCGCAAGGACGGCGTAACCACGTACCTGCGGACGTCGCTGCCGGCGCCCCGCGGCTTCTTCGACCTAGTGAAGGGCGCTGGCAAGCTGAAGGGCGGCGGCGCGCAGGAGTACGACCTGCTCATCGTCGACTACGAGACAGCGATGGAACAACAGGCCGGCGGCGGCGGGGACGCCGACGAAGAGGCCGGATGGAATTGCAGCGTGCATCCCAGCGTGTTCTTCCTGCTCGGCACGCTGGTGCTGACCACCTGCGCCACCGGCATGCTGTGCGCGGCGATCATGACCGACCACTGGGAGGAGGTGAGCTGGGACCGCGTGGCGCTCGAGACGCTCTCCAACCGCTCCGTCCAGATCGAGTGGCTGCTGGACGGGAGGGTCGCGAGTGTGTCCACCAACCACGAACGCGCCTTCCTGGTGCCCATACACGGTGGCATATGGACGCTCTGCTTCAGCCTGACCGAGGCCGAAATTCTGCAACTGGCGCGCAAGGGCTTCCCGCGTCAAGCCTGCGTGAACTATCTGTCTGGTGAGATGGACGGGATGAAAGTGTGCGAACTGAAAGCGGACTGGCAACGCAGTAAGAAGAAAAACCCTCGCTCGACCCGCACGATCCAACGCGCTGAACCGTAAATGTTTCGTTCCAGGAATGCAAAACCTATCGATTTCGTGCGCTCTGGTGTGCTTGATCATTCTCGGAACAGCAGCCCTTGTTGGCGCATTCGGCGTTTGCCAGCATCAAATCAGCGCCGTGCTAGTCACGGGCGTAATGTACCTACTGGCAGGTAAGGAATAACCACCAACGCGAACCGAACAATGCCGACAGAATCGCACTGTACAACTTTCCAGCTTCATTCGCCCTGTTCACGCTGTCCATCATTCACTTCAAGCGCGTGCAGAGTCGGCCGCAAGCGCGCGGCGAAGAGGTCGCCGGCGCGGAATGGTACCGAATGGACGCGGACTGCACCGTCGACGGCGTCGTGTGGCCGGTCGGAAGCCGTGGCTACCACTTTTCGGCGCACTTGCTCGGCGCGAGAGTGTTCGCCACCTCGTGGTCGCTGGACCTCGGTTGGGGCGGCGTGCTGCTCTGCGTGACCGCGTCGGTCCTGTGGATCCTGCTCTCGAAAATCATGCGATTCAACCCCATCTCCAGCATGATCAACTACTGACGACCAGCCGCGCGCCATTCGCTTTAATCGTGCACCAAACACGTGGAAAACGGAAAGGAAAACTATCTCTATAGAAGAATTCTAGATAGAAAGCAGAAAGTCTAAACCAAACCATAAACGTTTTAGCCGCGCGTCGAATCGTCTTGCGCAAACAAACAATCGACCCAACAACCAGCGTATTTACATTAACGCCCGACGGAAACGCGAGACGCACGGTTGAAATCGCTCGGCTTATCATGCATGATATTGAATCGAGCGGCGTTCTAAAGATTAGACATGCATTGCAAAACTAGGAACCGTCCATCCGACGTTCACCACACGTTGAAGCATTAAACATAAACATAAACAGCGCTTGCATTAGGCAAAGTATTCATGTGACCATAGCTAGGGACAGTTGCTCAAAGCGAGAGAAAGCGAACGATGGAAGCGAACGCATCAAACGCACCCAGCGAATGCACAAGAAGAAGCCGCACACCGCGCGGCGTCGATCTTCGGGCCTCTTTCGAAGGATTCGCGCCGTTTCGCATTCGACCTAACCTCACTGTTTCACGCGCCCCGACGGGCGCCAAGCCGCGAGCGAACCGATCAATCACTAACGAAACGCGTCGGTTTTATCGTACGAACGCACGGCGCGCAGATAGTGCGCACAGTTTTTGATAGCGCGATGTTGCCTTCAATGATGAGCCTCAAGATATCTCTTTACGACGAATATATTTCAGATGCATTTTAAGATGTAACGAACAAACGAAGACGAGCAGTCATTGCGAGAAACAAACGACAAGCGAGAAATCGATGTATATTTATTAGATCCTGTACCGGCGACGGTCGCTTCCGAGATGCAATTTTGCCTTTGCTTGTTGTATTATACGCCGACGCAACCGACGCAAGACGAACACGTCGTATGAATTATGGCCTTTTTCGATTGTAAATAGTTCTTACTAACTGATATCAGTAACTTGTAACCAAAATAAATAACGGACGTGCTAACTTACATCGAATTTGTTAGGCGTAGAGTGTGGCGTAATGGGCGGCGAACTGAAACGGCCGGAGACCGACGAGCGAATGGTGCGCGAAGTGTGAGTTGGAGTCGTTGGAGTTGTGAGAACAGGCGCAAGGTGCTTGCTTTGTACGTCTGCGGTTGGGAGGTTCTTTCCCGAACCGTTGCGATCGGATCGACCGGATGCTCTGTGTCCCGCCAAAATTATCCAAGATGTCGACCAACGCGCCAAACTCCCAACCTACGACTAATCATTACTAATGACGTCGGCGATACATAACTTTCGACGTTGTACACTACACAGTAGACTAAATTGCTGTTTTCCCCGTTTTCCTATTGTCAGTTTTTTTGCAATAATCAATTCTGTCCCAATTGAGTATCGATTGTATCGAAGTTTTGTGCTTCGATTTATCGATATCTTCGTCTATGGTCACATGTTTGCTCACTAGAGGACGCCGCAGCAATCAGTCAAAAACATCTGTGCTGCATGGTGGTCGTAGTTGTGGAGCGCTTGCCTTTCTACCTAAGTGTGCTGGATCGAGTGCGAGCGAGGGCGTCGCGAATATCGGCGTTTAATCCTTTTAACCTCCGCCGGCCCCGACGATGTCGTCGAAGGAGAAGGACAAGCCGATCGACAAACTGAAGAGTTTCTTCAAGCTGAAAGCGAAGGACCTTTCAAGTGCGTCGCGATCTCCGTCCGATTCGAGGCTTCTGATTGCGTTTTCTTTCCAGATAAAGGCAAAGATGAGTTTGTGCTCACCGCGGAATTGCAGCAGGAGTTGAGCAGGGACGCTCCGGTTGCCGCCAGACTGAAAGCCGTGCGCGAATTAATAGAAGTCGCCAAGAAATGTAAGCTGAATGAGGTGAGTTGATGAACACTTCGTGGATCAGGCACACACACATCGAATGCTATGTTCGTAATGGGTCATTTTTAGCACATTGTGCCGAAATTATGGGCGTGCATTCGCGACTTGCCAGACGATCCCGTCTGCGAGCATCGCCAGCTCGCCTATCAGGTGTTGCAAGCCTTGGTGCAGAAGCAAAAGCCACAAATGTCCGGCATTTTTCGGGCGCAGGTCTTCCGCGTTATTGTAGAACACCGCTATCACGAAGAGACCGCGGTGCGGTTTAATCTACTCCACGCGCTGTCGGAAAACGGCAAGGATATTTCGCATTTCGACGAGAAGATGGCCCCGTTTCTACTGAACTGGTTGCCAGAGATTGTCAAAGCTGGCAAGACAAACGATTTCATCCTACTGCTCATTACGCTGATCAAATTCAACGCTGCGCATGTTAAGGAGAATGACATTCATCAATTTGTTGTGTGAGTCTAACAGCAGTAAAATAATTGCCTCAAATTCTTCTTATTGGGAACTTGGATAAATTTGTTGTTTTCATTGCTTTCAGTCACATCTGCACACTTTGCGACCCAATGCAGGACGCGTTAATAGGAAACGCGCTGAACTTTCTCGACACAATCATCGCCTACTATCGGAATCTACCGCCGGACTCGTTGCCGCAAATTATCGGGACGTTGTGCAAGGTGGTGAACCACGAGACGCACTGTCCCATGAGTTGGAAAGTGATGAAGAATCTCCTCGGCACGCATCTCGGCCACGCTGCGCTGTTCACCATGTGCCGCATTCTGCAGGCTCCGGAGTTATCCAACAATCCGTACCTGCTTCGCGGAGCGATCTGTTTCATTCAAATGGGCTTGTGGGGTAATCCCGTGCCGACGCTGAGATGTCCGGCCAGTGCCGTCCTGCCGGCGTTACACGAGGCGGTCAAAGGTCCGCAGCCACATCTCGTGGTCGTCCTGGAAGTCGTCCTAGGCATACAGAGATTGGTGCACAAGTGCGGCGCCGAATTGCAGGAACCCTCGTGGGATCTGATTCTTCAAGCGCTGGCGGTAGCCGCGCGGATCGCTCCCCACCGGCTGCAGCTGCACGCGCCCCTCAACGAAACGCTCAGCGCCGTGGAGCGATTAGTCGAAGACGGTTATTTCAACGGCGATCCGGGACTGTTCTACAACGTCGTCGAGACCTGCGCGCAGTTGCGACCCGAACCTTCCGTCATGAGGCTGATCAGTCATCTCGCCGACGACATACATCCCATCAAGCACGGTTGGTTAACGCGCCTCGGCAACCTGTTAAGTTCGTACTACCGCGGCGAGCGCGAGCAACGCACCAACATTCGCCTGAAAGCGCTCGACATTTTGACGAACGTCGTGCAGCTGCATCGCGCGCTCTACGAGGACGAACTCATCGACAAGGTGGTCGTGCCGCATCTGCTGCACCTGCACACCGACGCCGACTACAAGATCCGGTCGGTCGGGGCGGATCTTTTGGTGCGATTGTGCAACACGTGCGAGAGTCGTCGGTGCTCCGAGCTGCTCGACATTTTGGAGAAGCTCATTCACAGACCGTTCGACATAACTCCGGACAATTTGCCCGCGCCGGAGGCGGACACAGCCGACGTGAAGGCGACAATCGCCCGCCTGGTCGAACTGTTCGAAGCGAAGTTGC
Source organism: Ecitophya simulans (assembly GCA_027574965.2). Classification (NCBI taxonomy): domain Eukaryota; kingdom Metazoa; phylum Arthropoda; class Insecta; order Coleoptera; family Staphylinidae; genus Ecitophya; species Ecitophya simulans. The sequence continues at coordinate 32,191 of JAODGE020011055.1, forward strand.
GCAAATTGCCGTCGACGGCCGCCGTCCGCATCTACAAGATTCTCATGGCCCACATCGAGGCGCATTACGCGCGGCCGCGCGTCTTCGAGAATTGCAGCCAGGCGCGCCTGCAGATCTTCGAATGCTTTCTGCGAATGCGCGCGGACGATCGCTACCGCGTCGGCTGTCCGCGCGACGGCGAGCTCAAGTTCAGTCCGTACATTTGCGTCACCTACGGCGCCGCCGGCGATCGCGCCGCGGTAGGTTCGCCGCCTCCGAACTCGCCGGCGGCGGCCGGCGCGGGCGCGCAGCCCTCGCCCCAGGTGGCCTGCAGCGTGACGCACGTTGCTATAAAGTCGGCGTTCAAGCTGTTCCTCGCGTGTCTGACGTGCGAGAAGGACATGGAAGTGCTGCTGTTCGTGCTCCGGCGGCTGCCCGACGTCCTGCAGAACAGATCGCTGGTGTTGACGCGCTACGGGAATGGCGACCTGGGCCTGCTGATCGAGGCCGTGTGCCGGCTGATGAAATATCCGCTGGAGCACACCAGCGTCAATCGCATCGAGTTTTACACGTTGCTGTTGCTCATCCTGTCCGGCCTGGCGCCCTATCACGCGTGCCTGCATCACACGCATCAGCAGGAGATGATTCGCCTGCTGAGCACGTGCAAAGTGCGACACGGCGTGCCGTGCTTCAGTCAGTGCATTCGCGCGCTAACCACGTGCACGTTGGACATGCAGGATGTCATGGTGAAGATCCTGCCCGAGGTGCTGCTGCAATTGTCGAAGACCACCGCGACGGCGCAGATCGCCATGCCGATGCTGGAGTTCCTTTCGACGCTGACGATCCTGCCCAGCGTGTTCTCCAATTTCGTCGGTGACCAATACATGGCGATCTTCGCTATGCTGTTGCCGTACACGAATCCCTTCAACTACAACGCGTACACCGTCTTTCTGGCGCACCATCTCATCGCTGTGTGGTTTCTGAAATGTCGCCTAACCTTCCGGAAGGACTTCGTCAGCTACATCACGAACGGCCTGCACACGAACGCCCTAACGCCCGCGCCGCAGATTCCGAAGGCCGACGTAAACAAACTGAATCAAGACAGTTCCAACAGAAAACGCAGCTCCTCTCTGACGGAGCAAAGTTCCAGACGACGCGAGCGCTCAGCGACGATTGTGAGCAAGCCAGCGTTTGACTCGCCCAGAGTTCCCCCATTAGACAAAACATTGCAGTTCTACAGAGAACTGACTGAAACTTGCATTGACCTTATGGCGAGGTATACGTTCTCGCCTTGTTCGGCCCTGCCGAAGCGTTTGCCGAGCGCGGAGTTTCTCTTTAGCGGCGGGCAATCTATGAGCTGGTTGTTGGGGAACAGAGTTATCACGATTACTACCAGCGGCTGCGCGCAGAAGGCACTCAAGCATGGCTTGTGCGACAAGTGTTTGGCCACCTGCAAAGGTGGACCAGCGCGTTCGGCCGACGCGGATCGCGTGACGCGCCAAAACTCGGCGAATTCCAACAATAACACGTCCGCGTCTTCGCCCACCGAAGACACGCGACGCCCCGGCGAGCGTCTGGAACAGCTGCCCACCAAACTCCAGCAGTTGGCAGGAGGGGCGGCCAGAGAGCATTGCGCCTGTTGGTGTCAAAACTGGGCGGAGATTCATGTCCGCCGCCCCACCGGCAACATGTCCTGGGTAATGCGTTTGCAAAACCAGACCGCAGACGCTCACAGCGTGTACGACTTTCCCCTCAACGAAATCTCGACGTTGTTCATGCCCTCGTTGAATTGCGCGACCGCCCCCGAATCGGCCGAGGATGACGCAAGCGGCGCGCACGAAGATTCGCCCGCACCACCGCCAGCCATCACACAGCCTATTTCCATACCCGGATCGCCGAGCAAGCAATCGCCTTCCCGGCAAGGTTCACGCGACAGCATAGACGAAGACGTAGAGGAAGACTTGCTGGACGAGGGCAGCGGAAGAGCACGGAATCCCGTGCGCCGTTCCAACTCCAGTCCCGAAATGTCTGCGGGCTGGAAGAACCCCTTCTTCCAACAAAAAGCCGTGGAGCGCGACGACCGCGACGAGGAGCCCACCAAGAAGAAGGCGTTCGCCAAAGACAGTCGCGTCAGTTGCGAGGCCATACCGGAGGAAATCGCGGGCATGGGCACGACGCCACCGTCGTGCGATCCGGGGAGCGCGCATCCCGCGTTATTGTCCTCGTTGTCTTGTCCTGGACCGGAGCAGGAGCCACCGCTGCAGGTCGCCAAGGCATACGCGACCGTGCCGCCCACGCCTCACGCGCTGTCGCAACCGCACGCGCCGTTTCAGTCGGCACCACCCAAAGAGCGGCCAGTGCTCAACTTGCCACTGGCGGGCAAACCGCCGCAGAGTCCCACGCAGACCAGCCCAAGACTCTCGCGGCACTCCGCCAAGGGCCACGAGATCCAAAAGAGCGCCTCGTTGGTCTTGCAAAAGCAGAAAGTCAAGCTGGACGGGTTCAATCAGAGCGATCAAAAACGCGACCGCGCCACAACCATCTCGGTGATGCAGTCGCCAGCACGCAAGGCGCGCTTCGGCGAGTCCGCCACAGCGACGCAACCACAATCCACGTCGGGCAAACCTAAAGACATGCCGAAGAGCGGCATCAATCCGGCGTTCGTCTTCCTGCAGCTGTACCACGCCGCCCAGTTCGGCAGTTCCGTCGAGAAGCCCTTGCTCATCAGCTCCAACGAAGTCGTGCAGCGCGCGCTGCAAATCCTCGACATAATTCAACCCTACGAGACGCACAAAATCGGCGTGATTTACGTCGGGCCGGGGCAGTGCAACGTGGAGGCCGAAATACTGCGCAATTGCTACGGCTCCCTGCGCTACGTCGACTTCCTCAAACGTCTCGGCACGATGATCAAGGTGCAGGACGTCGATCCGCAGGCGTGCTTCCTCGGCGGGCTGGATCACGACGGCGGCGACGGCAGTTTCGCGTACATGTGGCAGGACGACATCATTCGCGTCATCTTTCACGTCGCCACGCTGATGCCCAACTCCGAGTACGAGCCGAACTGCAACCACAAGAAGAAGCACATCGGCAACGATTACGTCACCATCGTGTACAACGAGAGCGGCGAGGACTACAACATCAACACCATCAAGGGGCAGTTCAACTTCGCCAGCGTCATCGTGCAACCTTTGGATCACGGCAGCAACAAAGTCATCGTGAAGGCGAAGGACACGATTGTTGAGTTGATCGGAGAGAGCGAGGCGCGCGTTGTTTCCGACCAAAACGTTGCGCTCCTTGCGCGACAACTCGCCCTGCACGCAAATGTGAGTATACATATCACTTCTGTAAACCTTCCGGACGCATCTTTCAACGTGATTCATGATTCGTTCGACAGCTAGCGGCATTGATAGAGTCGAACTCTATGAAGGAGGCCAGCGAACCGTACGCTCCCAACTGGCTGCAACGACTGCGACGTATAAAGAACCTGAGGCAGAAGATTCAACAGTCCAGTAGGGAGCCGCCAGGCGGTAGCGACTACTCAGCGCGAACGCGGCCCGTGCAAATGGAGGACTTCACCGAATACACATGATAATCCGTAGGCGCTTCTACGCACGTCGCGAGATTGTCGACGTGTTTTGATCTATAACTACGATTCAATAAGAAATTCATTGTTTTTTTTTATTTGTGAAAATTTACGTACTTGTTAAAATTTCTCGACTCGGAATTTCAAACCATTAAAACTAGGCGAACTTTTGTTGCGCCCCGCTTATGATTACATCAGAATATCAACACCCACAGCGTCTGCTTCAATTGGTCAAACAGTACGACTCCGTTTTGTTTATTTTTTTTATACTTATGAGAATTTAATAAACCGTGCTAATTCTAATGTGACTGTGTCTGATGTATGAATATAATTTAATAAATAAATACTGGGCTATAGGCGCGGCGCTCAGAACGAGATCAGATTGTGCTCCTGGTCTCGTTTGCGCTGCATGTGCTTCCACGCGTTGTAGTCGGTCAAAATGGGCCTACCGTAGGAATTGTGCAGCTCCCAGAAAGTCATCGCCGGCTTCGCGTTGTTTTCGGCGTTGCGCTGCGCCTCGTCAATCCGGCCCGTCGATCGCATGCTCTGAGACCTTTGATGATGACTGCTGTCCATCTTGTTGAATGGATTGTGCCTTTGTCTAGGCGGCGGCACTGGCGATCCAACAGCCTGCGTGAGGGTACTCGGCGTTTCTGCGCATCGCAAAACTGTTCTTTACCATTTCACTTTCATACCATGTAACAGGCGAAATCACCTTCAATGTCAGCCAATTCTCTTTGCAGCTCCGCCACCATCAGTTTCATGTAGTCATAGCCTGCACAGGCCAAAGCTTTCATCCACTGCTCCATGGATTCCTGTGAGTCAGCACCCAAAACATAACTACGATTGTTAGTCCCATGGAAGACAATCTTGAAGCAGTACAGCTCTTCGTCTTCGGCCAGTTCTGAGAAACATGTAACATCCCCTAATTGGATTACCTGCAGAGGCACATTACGCGTAGAAAGACCTACCTATGGTGCATCCTTCTAAAATAACAACTCCAATTGGTTCCTTATCTTGTTTCTCGAAGTAGAAGAGGAGATTGCCTTTGAGAAGGAAGTATCGGCGCTGGAACGTCTTATTCACTTCGCCCTTCTTGTAGAGATAGCCGGCTTTGTCCACCGGCGTCGCCGACATCGCGAACGCGGATAAATTCTTGTCGTTTATTCTCATTTTGTCTAAGTATTTAGTTCACACTGTTCACAGCAAGAAAGCAAGCACAACTGGCAGTTTTAATTTAGGTTAGAAACTCAGATGTTCGATTAATCGATGATGCCGTTTGCGATTTATCGCCGAAATTTCATCAATTGATATGACAATAATATATCTAGATAGATTATAACTATCAAGTCGGTTTTTAATTGGATATGAGTCGGTTCTTCGAAAAATAATAGTGAAATTACTTAATGACATAAAAAATGAATGTTTCATATTTCTGTATAAATAATATATAATATTCTGTATATATAATATTACTGTCTAAAAACATTTAGCTTTTTAAAGAATAAATTGATAAAGTAAAATTCGTAAAACAGTAATTGTAACTAAAAATGTGGTTTTCATTCGCATGTAACTCATTTTAATTGCAAAATTCCTCACGTTTCGTGTCACACCCAGAAGTCGGGGAAAATATTTAACAGCATAAAAACAAATAAACGTTTTCTATTATTGCAAACAGAACATGGATGATAATCGAGCTCGCCATCAATCAATTCTCGAAATATTTATCCATCGTATGGTGTTTACCAAACAACTTGCAAAATTTAGCGGATTGGAACAAAGTCCGTGCTGCGCGTCATGTGGGTTGTCTATCGTACAGCGAGAACATCGCAAAACTTTGAAAGTTTCTATTTGCAGACGACCGCATTGCAGGATTTCGGTAAATCAGTACACCGGTAGGCCAATTAGTTTGCCTGGCAGATAATTGCAACGCTGCGGGTACGCCGTGTTTATTAAATGGTAAATATAGAAAATCTGATTATCGTATCGCAGTTCTCGCGTTTCTACGGCCATCCTTGCCCGATCGCAAACAAGGTCAGGATTGGACGCGCCACTTTCCGGTGATGCAATAAATTAAATTGTCGACCGAAGGTGTAGAGAAAGAATCGCATTAAGCAAATAAATGCTAATCAAGTCGGCGGTCCCCGCGAAGAAATTTGAATTTAAAAGTGTGTCGCCGCGCGCGCGGACCTCATCCCATCGATATCTATTATTCGGTGTCGAACGACGCGGTTAAATTTCGACGACCCAAGCGAAATTAGATCAGCGCACGCGAGAATGGTTTCTCACAAATTCACGTCTTATGACATTCGTGCATAACCGAAATCGCGGCAGCGATAATAAACGTTCGCACAACAGGCGCGCCGCTGCGTTCTCACAGCCTGACAACGTTCCGAACCAAATTGAATAAGAAATTGTAGCGAAATAATGTTAGGATTACCTCATTTTTGATCGCATTGTAACGCGTTACGCCGTCGAAGCATTCGCCGTCTCTCTCGCTTCCCAGCCGAGCGCCGTGTGGTCGCGCGCCGCGCTTGGCATTGTTTAATTAACTACGATATTACGAGCAGAAGCAGGAACCTATCGCCGCGTTGGGCAACGCGAGAAAAGGCAAACAGAAGTGGCACTCTTCGGCGGCCGACGGCGCAAGTCCGGCGCGTTCGTGCTCAATTGCGCAATTGTGCACCGGAACGCCAGGATAACGACGAGGGCGAGCGATGGCGCTTTTCGGCACGCGAAAGCCCGGCCCGCGGCCACCTTGGGCGGCACGACTTCGGCGCGCGCTCGTGAACTTTCCATTCGCGTCCTAATGCGCTCGTTACGATTTCGCTGCATCAATTTAAAGCGCATTACCGGCGACCTTGCCGACGCGACAACGCGCAACCACTCGCGTCGGCCATCGGCGTCGGACGCATTCCTGGGCGACGCGTTCCCGTTGATCGCGAAACAATCGCGGCCGGCCGGAGGACCGGGCGCGCGCTCGCGCGCCCACCGCCGCGGCCGGCGCGCCGACGAAGAGAGCGGCCCCGCCGCGCGCCGCGGCGCCGCAGAGTGGCAGAAGTGAGCGGCGCGAGGTGGACGTACGACGACGCGCCGCGGCGAAAGAGCGGCCAAAAGAAAAGAACTCGCGCGACCGACCGCACGCCGATCGTTCAGTACGACGCGCGACAGCCGAGCGCGACCGCCGCCAGGACGAACGAGCGCGCGCGCGCGCCGCGACCACGCCAAGGACGGCCGACAGGATTATTATGTGGCTGCCCGGATTACCGATTAACACCAAGTGACGTCGAAATTCGCGAACGCCGCGGACGCACAGTGAGCCGCACCGACGCCGCCGCCGCCGCCGCCGCCGCCGACCCGAGACGTTTGCAACGAACATGGGGCGGGCGAGCGCCTGGAGTTTGCCCCGCGCCGCCATCGCGCTCCTCCTGCTGGCCGACGCACTAGCAGGTAACTATGTCGCTCCGACCGCCGGCTGGCAGACGCGCCGATTTTTCTCGCGCAAAGCGCGAACGCCGCGCGCTGCCGCCGATTACAGTTAGCCGACGGCGCCGGCCGCCGTTCCGCGTTCGTCCGGCGGCGGCGAAACCCGCGCGAAAATGCTTTCTACGATCGGACCCGCGCCGTCCCCGGCGGAGGCGGTCGCGCCGTCGCCTTGGTTGCGGCGCGAGCGCCCGCCGCGTTTAGCGGCGCTAAGTCGTCTTAAGCGCCGCGTCGATTTGCGCGCGCCTAACGGTTACGTCCATCATCTGCGCGCTCTCGACGCCGCTTTGTTTACCCATTCGCGTCCGACGCTTTGTGTTCGCTTGGGGGCGCTAAAATGTCATTCCCGACTGCTTTCTATTCTTCCCGGTCGAAGTACGATTCGCATTTTGCCGCCGCGATCAATTACCGCGCGCTTCGGAGAGAAGCGAATTCACGCGCGAAATTGCCGCGAGCGCGTATCGCGCGCGTTTTCAACAATCGAACAATATGCGCTGAAAATTCGCATCGGCAATGACTTTCTCTCCTCAACTGCCGCGAGAACGCGCGCGAAACGAAATTACTTAATTAATGCGATAATATTCGACGGCGATACGTTCGGGGTTTTTTGTTGTTGTTTGTTTTTCTTATGCGAGCGCGCAGAATGTCGAAGAACGTGTAGCGTCGCTTTATGCGATTGCGAAGGCGGTCGGAGACATTTACGCGCGGAGAAATGTCAAACGAACGTCGAAAGTCGATCGCACGATCTCGGAGCCGAAATCTCGCGCCGCGTAACGCGCAACGATAGCGAAATCCGACCGGATCGTCATGTTGCGCGCCGAAGAATGCGTTCGAGAATGCGCAGCGCGTTGACGGACGCCGACGTTCGGCGAAACATTTCGCGCGAACGAGGTGCGACCGCGCAAGGCCTCCGGATTCTTTTACTCTTACTCGCGATCGTTACCTGCGGCACGCGGGCGCACCTGCGCGCCGATCGGCGATCGCGCGTATCTGGCGCAGAGAGTGCGGCGCTCTCTTCTTTCGCCGACGTTGCGTCGGGGCATCTGCGACTTCGGTCTTGACGCCACCGAGCGTAAAATCATCGTGCGCGCACGCGACGCGCGATTTTCGTTTTCCGAATTATTTAGCGAATCGCCGCGCGCAATTAATCTGTTCTAACGTTCCGCCGAAGCGCCGCGCGTCGTTTCGTCGCGCTCGCTCAACGCAACAGCTGCGCCGCTAATTGTGGCCCATCTTCGCCGCCCCACGTTCGCGTGCGCGTCTGCATTTCAGCAATAACTGTGAAAATCCCTGCCGCTTTCCGCGTATCGCGAGCCGAGTTAATCGTCCGGCGTTTTCGCCATTTTTCGCGATCAAATGCGATTTTAATGCGTTGAGTCTTAATTACGCGCACCTCACTGACCGTCGCTGTTGTTCTTCTTGTTGCAGGTACGCACCCGACGCGCGCTTTCGCTTTTGTCCGGCGAGGAGGCGCCCGCCGGTCTCTGGTAAGACGCGCGCCGACGTCGTCGCGTTTGTACGGTCGCGGTCTCGCGTTTTCTCGCCCTTTTGCCGCGCACGTCGCGTCGAGTGTTGCGTCGCTGGAGCTGCGCCGAGAAGAAGATCGGACGCACGTCCGCGAAGAAGACGCGCTCGCACGAGCACGCTGCTGTTCGCCCGTTCGGACGCGCTAATTGCACATGCATAGAGTTTCCTTGCAAATAATGTTCCTCGACCAGCGCCAGCAGACATTCAAAATTCATGCATGAAATACGTCACTCATTTGCTCCAGCGTGCCGTGCGAGTGTCGGCGATCGGTAAGTGGTGTTGCGCGCGCGCGGACGTTCGCGGAGAAGACGACGAAACGTCCGCTAGACGATGTCTATATGGCTAAGCGCAATCGCGCGACGTCAACTTTCACGGCGCACGGACGGCATGCGATCGCGGATTCGCGAAATAACCGAAAGTAAAATGATTATACAATGCGTTAGGGGGGAACGAGGCGAAATGCGTATTCCCACGGCGCGCGCCTCAATCGCGCCCAATTTCGACCATCTCGCCCGAACAATGAAATTACCGCGCGGAGCGTGCCACACTTTTATTCGAGGCACTTATTAGCGCCGCCCCCGCCCCCCCCCTCTCCTCCTCGATTTGCCGGCGAGCAACCGAAACAAAGCAAAGCGCCGAGAACGAACTGAATGCGCTCGACAATGCGCGCGCACGATGAGAATCGGCGCGCGCGCGCATTCGAAGAATGGGAACCGAAGATGCTGCGAAACGCGCTGAAAAAGAAAGACGCCGTCGAACGGCGCACGAACGTAATCCAATTACGTAAAAATCGCCGCCGAGCGAGTTGCGGTCGATTTTTCTCACATGCGCGCACACAATGGCGAGCGTCGCGCGAACGGGCGCAACCCGCGATTCTGGTTACCTAATCGAAGGCAATGGGAATAGGTTTCCGACTCGTTTATTCGCTTCAATCACATCGCGTCCGAGGCCAACCAGTGCGCGAACCGTTTCCAGTCCGCTTTCCATTCGGCGATCAGCTTCTGTCGTTCGTCGCGCGGCAATCCGCAGTGGCCGATGGAGTGCATTGCCAACTTCTTCAACAGCCGCAAGTCGCTGTGCTCGCTGGCGATGCCCATGAACGCCACGTACCAGTCGTAGCTGACCGCCTTGGCGTCCCAGAAGGTCGGATCGTCGTTGGTGATCACCATCGGGACGGCTTCCTTGGCGAACACGGCGCCCGGATGGTTCCTGATGTCGTCCACCAGCTTGAGGACCTGGTTGCTGATCGGCGCCACCTCGACGGTGATGCCGCGCGCTCGCACCAGCCGACGCAGCTCCGGATGTTTGATCAGCGCGTAGCCGTGCCCGATGCGCTTCGTGCCGAGCAGGATGGCGTCGAGCAGGTTCTCGTCGGTGGCGGCGCCCAGCCAGTTGGTTTCGCCGGCGTGGAAGTAGAACTTGTACTTGTCCTTCAGCGGCAGCAGGTGGTGCACGAAGTCCTTCAGCGGATTGCCCTTGTCTTCCTGCCCGACGAGGTCGAAGCCGACGACGAAGTCCGGATAGGCGTGCGCGAGGCGCACGAACGTGCGCACGTAGTCGGCCATCGTGTCGTTGGACACGTGCCGCACCGGGCCGTAGATGAACTTGGCGCCGTGAAAATCGGCGTGGTTGGCGCGAAACTCGTCGCTGGCCGCCCTGAAGATCTTCAAGAACTCCTCGCCGTCGTAGGTCCTCTCCAAGTCGTAGACGGTCGGCAGGATGGTGCGCACCTGGACGTATCGAATGCCGTCGTCGTACAGCTCCTCCATCGCCTTCGCGACGTACTTGCGCAGCACCGGCGCGTAGGTCACGATGGGCACGACCGTCCGGAAGAGGTCCGTGAATCGTGCCCACACGACGTCCGCGTCGGGATAGGCGTCCGCGGGGTCGTCCACCAACAGACTGAGCGCCCTGCGCAGGTGCGCGTCGACGTCGCGCGCGTCCGCGCCGCGCGCGTCCTTCAGCAGCCGCCAGCCGACGGCGCACGGCGCGACCGGCGCCTCTTTGGCGAACTGGAACGACAGGCCGGCGACGCTGTCGTTGCACGCGTACAGGCCCGGCTCGTAGGTCAGTTCGATCAGCGCGTCCAGCGACACCATGGCCAACTCGTGCACGTGCAGCAGGGCGCCTTTCGGCATGCGCCTGATGATCTCGAACACTTTCGACTCCTCCATCAGCGCCTTGCCGCTGAAGAAGTGCATGTTCGGTGGATACTCGCCCGGCCGCTCGAAACCTCGCCGCCACTCGGCGCTCTTGTGCCGCATGAGGACGTCGTTCGCCGACACCTCGCGACCTTTCAGCGGCAGGTCGCCGCCGAACGACTGCTGTCTCTCCAGCAGCAGTATCGCCCTGCGTTCGCTCCAGTAGTCCTGGAGCAGTTGGTCGCGTTCGCTCAGCGCCGCCGCCACGCGCGCGACGAGCAGGATCTCCACGAGCGCACTCAGTATGCCGGCGCGCATCGTGCGTCGTTCGCGCGTTCTTTCAGACTGATCCGCTCGCTCGCTGCGCTTCAGCCGTCCGATCCGATTGGTGCGTCGCTCGCCAGCCGCGACGAGCATGCGGCGCGACGCGCGTCGGCCGTCGTTAAACCATCGACAGGCGCAGCCATTGTCGCGGGTTCACGCCAGGACGCGCGCGCGCGTTCGCTCGACGAACAATCGAAATCGTTCGCTCTCGCGAGGTGCTGGCCGAAAATGCGCGTGCGCATTTCGAGCCGCTATCTCTGGCCATTGATAGCGGCCGATGTTCTCCGCACACGAGCGTTACGAATGGCGATAACGCGCAAACGTTGCGGACGTACGAATTTGTTTGGCTCGTCGCGTCCGGCGCGTCGTTGTTGTCGAGTTTTGTTTTTCCGTCTCAATTCACGACTTGCGCCGCATACGCGAGCGCGACTTTCTAAACAATGTACCGAAATCGTTACATCTTCGCATCCGCGGGCTCGCCGTAACAAAGGAAAGGAGGAAGACGCGAATGTGCAACGCGGTTGTTTATTGGGGACCGTAACAGAACGTTTTTGCTCGCATATTGTTTGTCGTTTATTGAGCGGCAGTAAACTGGTCTTTGCCGACGTGGCCAAAAAAAAAAATTCGCAGCGGCTACCATGCAATCAAGTGAACGGGCGTGTCAGAGTGCTGTACGAATTTACGAATGCAGACCTTGACACTTCGTAGTCGCGCACGAGTGTAAACAGTTCAAATGCGCTGATTTAGACATTAACAATTTCACAAATGAGATCGCTCCGACTTTTGGTAATATCTCGATTGTCGTTATCATACGATGGTCATACGATCGGTGTTCCGGTCGTCGCGTATCGTCGGGAAGAATGCACGCAGCACGAATGAAATTCGCGTCGGCGGGCATTACGTAAGTTTCATCTTCGGCGCCGCGCTCCGCCGTGCTGGTTCGGCGGCCGCCGCTTAGAGCGTACATCGCGTCGCCGATGACGCAGACGATTATCTCGCGCCTGCGACCACTACTCCTCCGATACGTCGGCCCCGATTACGGATCGATTTCGACCGGCCGGAAACGCCAAAACGCCTCCCGTTCGACCGGCAGTGACGAAAAACGCGAACCGCCGACCGCCTAACCGCAGGACGGACCGTTACGCCGTTTCCGATGCGCGTTCGACGCGCATTCCTATTTGCAACCATCCGTTTTGCCGCGCGAGATGCGCGCGACGCAAAGCCGACCCCCGCGCATGTTTTCGCATGTTACATATTTGCGCGACCGCTGCTCGTTTGTTATGTTTTGCGCGCGCGCGTTCATCGGCACACACGCCATGCATTGATGCACGTCGCGCCGCTCACCCATTTCGCACGACATAATGTTGTTCCTCGGGACGATCGCGTCGCGATGTGTAATCGATTGCGAGTTATAAGATGTCTGTGACGCATTGTCACGACGCAAATGCGACGGCCGACGATGGAGGTGCGTTCTTCTGCGCAACTCGCCACGCCGCAGTCGTCGGTCGTTATGCAATTTTCATAATCTGTGGCGTTGTGTGCCATAGCGCGCCGCCGCTCGCCGCCTCGTGTGTCATTGTTGCACTTCGCCGAACGTCCGCAACCGAATGGCCCGCGGACGGTTGTGCAAGAGTGACCTTGATTGTTGCGCCGTTGCGCTTTTTTTTTGTTCTTTCGTCGTCAAGTCGAAACACGCTCGTCGCGGCGTTTCCATTTCTTCGTCGACGTTGTTGCAGCTTTCCAACCGACGGCCGGTGCATGCGAAGATGGCGAGAATCGAGTCCCACGTTCGGTCGCGCCCGCGCGCGGCCTTGAAGCCGCACGCCAACTTCGGCCGGTCTGTTGGCGCGAGTATTTCCAGGGGATCGGCGGGCGCCAGCCCCGGTCCGGCAGCGGCGCGCGGCGTTCGCGAACGTCACCGGCCGAGCAAAACGACGCGCGCGCGCGGCATTCCTGATTAGTGTGTCAGTGGGGTCCGCGGACACCCACGGCACCGGGCCACGCGGCCACGACGCGACCTACAGACGCGCGCGCGCGCGCGCACGCCACGACGGTACCGCTACGCGCCCGGTGTCGCGCGCGACGTCCGCCGACGGAGCCGATGACCCACGCGCCGCCGCCGACGAGCGCGCACCATCGGCCCGTGCGTCCCGACCGCCGGCTAACGGAAGGTCGCCGTCGGCGTGCGCGCGCGATTAGCCGACTCATTTTCCTTTCGCATCGCGCCGCCGCGGATCGATTTGGTGCGCGACGCGACGCGCAAGTGGGTCGGCGCTTTGCGAATCGCGATATCCGTCGGCGAGCGACGCACGCACTGGTGACCTGCGACGCGCAGGTTTCGTCTGCCGCGAACGAATGACCGCGCGACGCGTCCGACTGTGCGAAAGAACCATGTGTCATGATGGCGATAGTGATACTTCGCGGCCGGGCACCGCCCACAATTAATTTCCTTCGAGCGCGCGTTCGTCGGCTCACCAAATATCTGCCACTTTTTCTGACCTCCGCAAAGTTAACCACGGTGTGGTTTATGAGGTTTAAAACGTGCAACCATGAATATGCGGCAATGTTTCGATATCATTCAATTAAACTGCCCGACAGCTTTCCAATGATACCACGTTTGAACATTGATTACATATAATACATTGAAAATTGATTTTATTGGCATAACGCTTAGGGCATGCGATTATGCACTTAATTTCCCATAGAATGACATCAAAATGGCACTTTTATAATTGAAACTTATTATATATAAGCTGCAAGTTGTTTGGTATCAAATACTAGATATCTTACTATATAATTTAGTTGGGGAAGCATTGACATGATGCGGCATATTCACCATAGTTGTCCGTAATATGCATTTGAAAAAATTCTTCATGTTAAATCTCGTGGTTGGAAGGAACCGTGGTTAGCTTTGCGGAGGTGTTTTTCTGTGCTCTCTCTGCCGTCTGACCCACTGCTATCGCCAGATATCGTACATGTTTATAAGTCTGTGTTGGTAGTTGTAACTCGTCTATTAGCATCGGAGGAAAGTATTCGGCTATTAAATCGACGCCCGAAGACAAAAATGTTTAACCCAGATTCACGAGATTGGGCTATTAACGTGTCCAACGTCAAAAATAAGAGAGGCGAACGCGGAACGAACAGCGAGAAGTTCGACGGCGCCGCGAGATCATCCGCGACGAATGCCCCTCTTCGACGGGCCGATCCGGACGCTCCCGGAATATGTGTGTTAACGGCGACGGACGCTTATGGACGTTGCGTAATCGATACGCGCGCGCGCGAGATCCGCGATCGCCGAGCCGCACGTGACACCGTTCGTCGCGTCTCTTGGCTGGACGTCTTCGCGACGCCGACGAGTGGACTCACACGCGGAAGCTCCTCGGCGGCACGACGCGAACCGCTCGGCGAGCAAATCGTAACCTTTGCAAGCCGTCTGTTCGCCGCGATGGATGCGTAACCTTTCGCGCTTCCGCGTGCGCGTCGCGCGCTCGCCGTCGGTTTCGGCGTCGCGACCCGCCGGAGCGTCGAAGTCGCCGCCGTAACGCAATGCAAGTAACGCAACGCCGCGCGACGCAACGACATTGAGCCAGTTGCACATTCATTAAGCGGTTGCGCATTGGCGATCGGCGCGTAAAAATCGCCGCGGTGACGAATCGACGCAACGCGACGCGAGCCGCACTTGTCGCGCCGCTCGATCGGCGCCGGTGCGGTTTTGCGCCGTCCGGCCGGCCGTTTTCGTTGTGGCGCAATCGCGATCTTTTGCAACCGATGCTTGCGATCGCGCGATCTCGCTTGATTATCTACGCGCTGAATTAATGCGCGCATAATGGTCGCATGTTCGCCGCATGCTCGCCGCGGCTTTAGAATAGATTAAGCGTTCGATCAATCGAAAGTTATTTTCACTCGCGCGCAGCACCTTGAGCCGGGCATCTGCGATTTCGCGCGCGAACGCCGCGCGATCGAAAAGTCGCCTCGCGATTTTCCGTTCGTTCGTCGAACGCGCGCAGGAAGAAAGTTGCCCGGTCGGACCGCGTGCGCGCACATTGTTCCGACTAACGTCTAATTACCGGCTTGTCCGCCTTCGTCGATCGGTCGATAACGCGATACCGGCATCAAGTTGGCTCCAAAATCCTAGCTCCAAAAACGCTGCTGGAGTCCCATAAGAAATACATGGAAGTTAAAAGAAAATGTAGATTTACCTTCTATGAAACTCTTTACTCCGCGATATTTTGACATCAACTAAATTATATATTAAATCATCTATTATTTGATACTAAACACCACTATGTTACTATGCGGAGTAAATATATACAACAATGGTTTTATGACAGAAATCGATTTTGACGTGTATATCATATGAGCGTTCAAGTCTGACTTCAAAGTCAATTTTGATATAGCCACGCCGAATCACTTTTGATGAAACTAGTGCCAATCGAAAGCCGAGAAACTTCCCTATGCAATGATGTCAAAATATCGCGGAGTAAAGATTTGCATAGATGGTAAATCTACGTTTTCTTTTAAGTTTTGGAGCTGGGGTTTTGGAGCCAATTTGATGCCGGTAGACGCGATCGGCGGGACGCGAAAAAAACAACAACAACAACACGACCAACGACGCCGATCGCGCTCATTGTTCGCGCTAATTAATCGACGCGGTGTCTTATTAGCGTGGAAAAAACCCGTCGGCGGCGCGGCGCACCAGAATCGCCGATCGTTTGCGAGCGCGACTTTTTCTTTTAATTGCCGTCGCCGACGCATTGTTCGCGCGGCTGGGACGACGACGACGACGATGTTCGAACTTTCGCGAGCGCCGCGCCGGCCGCCGATCGGGCAAGCGGCGCGAAGAGAAAGTTTCGGTCCACCGTGCGCCGTGGGTTCTCTGCGCGGCGTTCGGGCGGTACAGTAAGCACATCCGTTAGGGCGCGACGCGATTTTCCGGCCGCGCGCGACGACGGACGACGCCAAATCCGGCATCCCGTTTCGACTCCGACGCTCGCGACGCGATCGCGATGCGTCGAATATTTACCGACAATATTTACATTCGCGCGCCGCGCCTACGGTACACCGCTTACGGTACACCGCGGATGCTCGTAGATGAACGCAAGAAACACCGGTCCAGCGGCGTTGCCGTTTCAATTATGCGCGCGCGCGCGCTTAGCGCCGATTAACAGTAGCGCGAGGAACTGCGGCGCGCCGCGATTTCCCAAAATTTCCGCGCTCGCCGCGGCAGAGATGGCGGCGCGAAGAGAAAGTGTTATCTCGGCGGAGCTCGCCGCGAAATTTCGTTGCGCGAGCGACGCGCGCGCCGCGCCTGCGGTCGCTCGCGGGGCGGATTCGCCCGTCTCGCCGGCGACAATTGCGTCGACTTTCGCGCGGCGCGTCGCCGTTCGGATTTAATTTTCTGCGCCAATGCGTGCATCGCGGCGGCGCGCGAGAAAAGAAAAGCCGACGTCGTTTCTAATTTTAATTCGATTAAAATTTCTTTCCTTTCTCTTTCGCGCGGCCGGCGCGCGTTGACAACGTCGACGAAACGAAGCGAGCATCGGAGGGCCGTCTTGGGTCTGTTTTTACGCGCCGCGCGCGTGATGGCGGCAGTTTGCATCGTTAAAATGCCATTACGGTGCTGACCGGCGTCACCGACGCCAAAACTTCGTCCGAGTTATGCATACGCAACATACTAGTAAGCGACGCCGGCGTGATGATCGCGATGCAGTTTGCCGTAATCGTTACAGTTGCGGTTGTTCGGTGCGTTAATCAATTGCGTCACGCTGAAGCGCAAGAACAAATCGGCTGCATGCAGGCAGGCGTCGGACGCATTCGAGCGAGCGCGCCGGCCGAGCAGAATGGAATGATGGACGGTTTCGATGCCGCATGCACTGCCGGCCGCAAACCGCGAAGGTGCGCGCGGTGTCGAGCGGGTCGGCGACGAAAACGCCGCCTCGCCCCGGGCAAGATGATCAATTCTGCGCTATTGTCTGGCCCCAATTCAAGTTCACCAGCGGCGGCATGAATATTTATCGACGACGCGATCCCCTCCGCGGCCGTGTTTACGATTCGGTTAGCGTCGTCGGCGCTGTGCTCGCCGCAAACCCAAATGTGACTGCGCGAGTTCGCGCGAGCGAAAGGTGAGACGAAGCGAACGATGAGGCCGAAGGCAAACAGACATTGTTTCGCGCGCGTCGCTGCCGCAAATCGGCAGGCCCGCAACAAGTGTGTTATTGGGTAAAAGTTCACCGGGTGTGTCGGTCTCGTGTCCGAGAAGGAGGCACGGCGCGGCGCGGCGCAACGCGTTCGTGCGCGTTCCGCGACCGACGTTTTCGAATGTTATTGAGGAGGAGCTTCGCGCGTTTTTTCGCGCGTCTCGCGAGCGCATTGTTCTGGCGCGCGACGAGAACAAAAACGCCGCGCGGCTTAGGCGAGATGTAATAAACTTAATTGGGGAAAGCAGCGGCGCGGCGACGAAAAAGCGCTGCCGCGTCATTTCGTCGATTGCCGAACGGCGAGCGAACTGGCGTGGACAAGATATGCATTGATTATACGTTCGCATCGGCGGACTGGTTCGGAGCCATCTTTCACTTTTAACCGCAATTTCGTCACATTTTCAAGTCCTTTTGCATCATCGCCGCCGTCTTAAGAAGAGCCGGTTAATTGAGAGCCGCGCTACAGTGCAAAATGCTGAATCAACGCGCGCACCGACGGCGCATGTTTCGCCGTACCGTTCGCGCGGTGTGCGCGCCCGGAATTGATCGCCGCCGTGCGTGCCGAGCGCGTATTTGCGTAAGAAACGCCGCGCGCGCGATGTGTGACGCATCTGCATTTCCAGCTCGGTCGGTTTCCAGCGTCTCATTGTTCCTTTCGTAATACGCGCCGCGAGCGCGCGGCGAGATCTTGGGAATTATCCGCGATCCGCAGGTCCGCCGAAGAGCGCGCTCGTCGGCGCGCCGACGCCGCGAAGTGGGTCGACCGATAGTCGGTCAGGCGGCTGTGCCCCGAGCTAATCTCGATCGTTGCGCCGCGGCACGTCGAACGATGCCGCCGCGGCGCGCTCGCCGGCGTCGCGTTCAGCCGCCGAATTCGAATCGGACTCGCGTGACCTCCTTCGGCCGCGCGCGCGCACTCGATACACCTGCGGATCCGTATGGGACTCGAATGACGAGCGGCTCCGTTACCGTTCTGACTTGGATTTCGTGTTGTTGCAGGCGAGCCGATCGACACCTTTCCGCGACGGAGGCGACAGGACGGAGAAGGTAAGTCCCGGACTGGGCGCTTCGCCGGCGCAGCTAGCGCTCCCGCACCATCTTCTAACGCTCCTTGACATTAAGCCGCTTGCAAATGTAAATCTCCCCGTCCGTTTCTGCGCGCGAAGCGTCGTGCTGTCTTTAGCGTTTTGTGTATGCATTCCTAACATAGTCGTTTATTATTCCATCTCGTAAAAACAACTGTACAAAATGTCAAGGCCGAAACATTTACATGCAGATGTAGATATGCTCGTTCCTCTATTCTTCACGGTAGCATTTGCACACCTAACCCGTAGACGTAGAAGATAACGAACAAGTAACATCGAATGCATCGTACGAAACAGAGACGCACGTAGAAATGCGACGATGAACATTTCACCTCTCGCAACGAGTCGAACTGGTGTCGGCTGCGCACTAACGAATATAAAACCAATCTCTTTTATGTACCATGGCTGCTGCGTTTTAAATAACTGACACGTTTTTGTTTTGACACTCGTTGTATGTACACGTCTTCTTCGACGTCTTCTTCTACCACTTCTACTACTTACTGAATCATCCACAAAACTCCAAAACCCGGGATCGCGCAGATGTGACGACCGTTCTGCTGGTGGACAGTCACGGTCGCTCGCAGTTCGGGCGTTTCCTCAACGTAAAGCCCGACGTCGGCGTGCTGACATCGACGGCCCGCACGTTCATCCAGGAGGGCGTCACCACCGAGTACGCCACTCAGGTGGTCGGCACCACGCTCGACAACGGACGTTTATACGCGCACTTACTGACAAAGAGCTCGCGAGTGCTCTACGACAACGACGCGCAAACGCGCGCGCCCAATTTCGACCCCGACTCCTCTCCCAAGCGCTGGCACCTCGATCCGAACCTCGTCGGCAGGGGCAACTTTGTGAAGAACACCGACTTCGTGTCGCCCAATCAACTGGACAGTCCGTTCGTCGTCTTCCCGACCTCGTTGCCGCTCGCGGCCTTCAAAGAGGAGTCCAGGGAGCTCAGCGACGAAGAATTGCTGCAGGAACCGTCGAACAACCCTAGGGTACCATTCGGAGAGTCGCAGAAAGAGAGCCGCTCGTTCAGCGTGAGCAGCGGTTCCTCCAACAGCAACAACAACAACGTGAAAGTTTTTCAAATCAACGCGCAACACCGTCATATCGACTTACATCAACCGCGGCCGGCTCCGGATAGCGAGGAGAACGATGTTATTCGAAAAGACGAATTGGGACCATCCAAGGTGCGCGAGTGGGAGAACTTACCTACATTTACGGTGCGCAATGAATTTTCCCCCAGTGGATTTTCGTTCTTGGGAGACCTTCCAGACTTCGACGTTAACACCGAGAAGAGCAGACAGACCACTGCTGCGGAACGTAGAGCGAAGTTGCTCTTTAAGGGCGGCATTCCCAACAAGCAAGACTTAAAAACGGTCACCTATACTGGCTTCGCCGATTTCACTACCACTGTTGGAGACACGGTGATTGTTTTCACGCCGCAAAGTTCTGCGCCGCCGAGAGCCACCTCTCAGATCATTAGACCCACTCTAACGTCCACTCTGAACGAACCGCCCATTGCCACCAGGGTAAAGACGTTCTTGAATCATGAACCGGGTGTAGTTACCGAAACGGTCGAAGGTCACAAGTTGACTATGGAGAAGAGCCTTCCGACCATGGTCGTCGACACTACGTCTCGCACGCCTAAACAGCAGGAACTGCCAGCGGAGAGAATTGCAACAGCCGAAGTGGCGAGCACGATGACAACGAGTGGCAGCACCATTATATTTGCTCCGGAAGCAATTGAACCATCCGAACCACGTCTGCCAATGTTGTCCACACCTTCCGACGAAGACATTGCTAAAATCTTTGCTTCCCTGCAAGCCAGAGCCGCCCAACAAGCAACTGAACCGTTGAACACGCCGTCTACCATATTCTTTGAAGACGCCAGCACGACGACGCCCGAGAAACCGTTGGGTGGTGCCACGACGATTTTCTTCGACGACGACGAATCTACAGAGACGCCTGCAATGATTCAATCCACCGCAGTACTGACAACAACCCCCAGAGCTAACAAGGAATCGTCTTCGGAAGAAACTCACACAGAAGAAGCGGACGAATCATTGGAGAAGCAAACCACCGAAAATGTGCTCACCACAACGTTTAAGATTGATAGCACGACGAACGAGATTCCACAAACTACCACCGAGCAGGAACTCACTACTACCGAGCAACAGCCTGAGCATACAACCCTTGAAAAGGTGTCTGAAGACGAAGAAGACTCTGGAGAATGTAAGGACGGTTTCAAAGTAGCGCCGAGCACCACTTACAAGACATTAACCTACCTGACGACATTCTTCATTCCTGGCGACGATGGTGAAACATCGATTTCGATCAAATCTAACCAAGTGGTAAGCACTGAAGTTAAGAAAGAGAGCCAGGCTTGCATTAGTGCCACGCCTAGTGTTGCACAAACGTTAGCGACAGAAATTACAACGACCGAATCAGCTGACACAACCACCGAGCAAATCACCGAAGCGCAGGCATCGGAAACGACCACCACCGGACCTGCACCAACGACTACGCCGGCAGCAGAAGCAGAATCCGAGGAAGATGATGAAGCGGAGCAAGAAGCGACTACTACTGAAAACGTGCCCAGCGAAATAACGACCGAACGACGGCACGTCACCGAATCCGAGCCAGAAACAACGGAAATGACGACAGAAAACGGCGAAGAGATTGAATTACTTTTCAAAACGCTGTACACCACTTACACGTACCTGACCACGTACTTCCAGGAATCGACGTCATCTGTCGCGAGTCGCAAGGAGGTCATTACTAACGTAATTACGTCGACGTTGAATCCGTCTGCGCAAGCATCCGACGATGCCATAGCCGGACTCATTAACCAGGACTTCAAATCTAAACCGGTAACGTTCGAGGACTTTGCTGAAATCGCTCCCAGTGGAGTGGGCATTGGTCGGCCAACAGCTTTGCCCGACGGCACTGTCACTACGCCACTGGAAGACGGCGAGGCGGCTTTGGGCGAATCCGCCAAGGCAACGCCCGCGTTGTCCGATAAGCACGTGTCGAACACGGTTAACGCAATTAAAACTTATTACACTACTTACACCTATTTCACCACGATCTTCGTCGATGGAGAAACGGAGATTTCCAGCCGCACTGAGGTCTACACCAATTACGTGACCCCAACCGCCTCGCCGGAAGAGATTGCGGCCACCGCGACTGTCCCCTTGGACCAGGACGATGTGAGGAGTAAAATTATGGCTTTGGATTTGGGCAGTGGAAATTACAACAGCACTATTAGTCGACACAAATCCATTGACAACAACATAGAAAATAACATTCTCTCGACCGCTGTCGAAAAAAGCGAAAGTAAATCGCTGGAAATGTCTGCAATTACACCTGAACATTCCGAAAACGATTTGCTCGATCTGTCCGAATACGAAACCATCTCTACCATGGTAACGGACGTCCGGAGCTCAACGTCGCGCGGTGAAAAACGCATCATTGACAATGATAAGCGTAACGTGCTCCTTGATGATCAGATTGTTAGCGAATCGAATAACGAATCGGAAATTATTCCTTCGCCCACGCTCCTATTACAAACGAGTTACACGACATTTACGTACTTTACTACGATGTACCAAGGCACAACGTCTAGTAATATCGTGAGCCGTCTTGAGACCGTCACAAATGTGGTTACTGAGACCTTGACCCCAACGCACACCTTGAGCGTGGAAGATTTAAGTTTACCAATTACCTATTTCACCACGTTCACTTATTGGACCACTTTGTACAAGGAAGGTACCACTAAAGTCACCAGCAGGGAAGAAACCGTTTCTAATGTTGTTACCCCAACAGCCGGCGACAATATTGCTACAACCGCCATTCCAGAAATTCTAGCGACCAGCGTTATTGCTCCCCTAGATGTCGAAACCACTAAAGTACCATCTATGGAGACCGTGAATCCAATTATTCCACTCGATTCCAGCGAAAAGATTGAAGCCTCCGTTGAGCCGACTAAAGGCCTTGATGGCGATGAAGATCAAACCACATACTACACAACATACACGTATTATACAACCTCGTATGTTGGAAATTCCACTATCCTGAACAGTCGGTTGGAAACTGTTACCAATGTTGTGAACAAGACTGCTGAGATCGACAACGCTATCGGTAGGGCTATTGGACAAGGCATTGTGAACACCCTCGAGTCCGGCAAAGAAACCAGCAAGGAGATTAAGCCGACCGGATTACTGTCCACCATCAGATCAACCGTAGAAAACTCCGGCACACATACTGTTCTCTCCACCGACGTGTATGGCACATACATTGATGGTCTCTACGCCAAGGTTCTTGAAAGTACATCTATCATTGTTAGCGCTCCATTCGACGACACGACTGCTTCATCGGAAGAGCCATCTTCTACAACTTCATCGTCCACCAGCGCCTCTAAAGTCGAAGAAAGACTTAAACCGACTGGTGTTGTTTCCATCAACCAAGGACAAATTGTAGATGCTGATGGAATAAGTACTCTCTTCTATACCACGAAGGCTGTGGGTACCTACATTGATAATTTGTATGCCCAAGTCATTGAAAGCACGAGCAGCTTCAAGGTGGACGAAGAAAAGAAGGCAGCTCAAACCGAACAGCTACCTGCTCACCGCACCGGATTGGTGAGACTAATCGAAGGTTCCATTGTACACTCGCACACAACGACTGTCTATCAGAGCAAGGTTTTGGGAACGGTAATTGAAGGCAGATACGCTCAAATCATCGAAAGTACTTCTAGCTTTATTATTGAACCAACCATCGCTGCTACCGCGACACAAAGCGTTCAGGTCACACCAACAGCATCCATATCTCCATCACCTGTTGTCATTGAAGGATCTATAACTGATTCTACCGATGTTGATGACAGCACCGAAAGTCCCGACGAAGATGATGAAAACTCCACCGAAGACTCGGACGGTCGCGTAAAGTCTAGACTGACGTTCCAATCGAGGAAGCGCACCTTCACACCAGTTATCAGGCCATTCGCTTCGCGAGCCAAGCCAACCTTTGCTCCGAAGAGGAAGGGCAGTAAAGCTGGCAGTGCCACCACAATCACACGAAGTGATTTCACGCCCACAGTAACAGCTATTCCTGCGACCAAATCAGGTAGCCGTTTCGGCGGCGGTAGAAAGAGCAGTTCTTTGCCACTCATTCTGCCAACTGCGTCTGGCACTCGCCGATTCTCCAGACCCAGAACATCGAGTTCTGCCGCTTCGGGTGGTCCTTCTTCAACATTCGTTCCAAATAGGGGACGCAGCTCTGGCCGAGTTCAGCCGACCGCCTCCGTGTTTGGCTCGAGCACCAGAAGGACTGGTGGATTCCGTTCATCCGGAATTTCTTCCGCGCCAATTCGTCCCTCATCTTCATTCAACGCCAACAACCGATTCTCGAGGATTCGCCCAACAGCTGTTTTCAATGCCAACAGGAACGCTAACTCGGCAACGCTTCCGTCGACACCGTCCGACGAAGAGAATGATTTGACCACACCAATTACCGATGAGCCGACTAACGCCGACGAAAACGAAACCACCACTGCGGCTCTGGAGACAACTTCGACCAGGCGGAATGCCAATCCACTGTTGAGATTCCGCAGGCCTCCGCTGGCCCGACCAACTTCGGCGCCTCGTACGACTCCGGCGAAGGCAGCTGGCTCAACAGCCAGTCGCGCGACGAACGGTCGCAACGGCCGAATTACGACAACCGCTCAACCAAAAACCACGAGAACTCCGCCGCGCAACAATGCAATTTCATCCAGATCCCGACCAGCCAACTCGCTCTTTCCCAGAAGAAATCTCTTCACTACAACAACAACGTCCGAGCCTGAAGCAGAAGAGGCCGAAGAGCAAGAAGATCAAGGCGACGCGATCGAAAACGGCAATGAAGATACCGAGTTTGAGGGTACCGACACCAACACGCAGACCGAAAAGGTCCCCTCTCCGGTGGAGCGCAAATCTCGTGCGAACTCCGTGCTGATCAAGCCGTTCATCCGAAAACGTGCCAAGCGTCAGACGTCTCACTTCTCGCGCTTTCGTCGCCCAACCAGTCGCACCACACCCGCGCCGGTCGAGGAAGAACCCGAAACCGAACCACCGCGCACTCGTAACCGATACACCGGTTATAACAGTCGCAGCAGAACAACACCGGCGCCACGTATTGCCCCATCGAAGCCCAGCGCTAGAAGTCAATTTACGCTGAGAGATTCTAGTAACTCGCGTACGAGTAGTTTCCGTAGGCCGTCTACGGTGAGTTCCAACTTGCGCAAACCCACGTCTCGGCCTTCTTCGCGCCAATCTTCACTGTTGCGCAACTCCAACATCGAAAGGACGACTAGCAGCAACATCAATAAGCCACGAAAGAGCTCCTCTCGCAGGCGTGGCTCCGCTCGCGGAAAGGTCGCAGATATCGACAGCAATTATGTCCTCCCCGGGTCGGATGGAACCATTACGGTCACCCACCAAATCCCAACCGAGGTCACAATTCCGGTGGTCAACGGAAAGATTACTGAATACAAAAACATTGTGACTGCCAAATTGAGCACCGAGGTGCTCGGTCCAAAACAGTATTCTACGACAGCGAATCCCTTCGGAAAAGATGTTACCGTCCTCCTGAGCGAATCAACTGGTTTCGCAGCCAATGGCGCACAGCAAATAACCAAGTTCACGTTGAACGAAAGTCCCACCACCACTGTTATTTTCACGCCTACGTATATCCGTGGAAGGAAAACGTCATTCAGCCACGTTATTCCAAGCACCGTCTACGTCGTAGATCCAATTGTGAACACCTTGACGCCCGCTCTGCCACAAGCGCCATTGGCAAACATTCTCCTCTCGCAATTGCTTCTCGGCCAACAACAAGCTAACCCACTCCTGGGTCTCCAGCAGCCAGGTGCTGTTGCAGGCACACCCACAACGGAATTCAAAACCAGGAGTACAACATACGTCACCACCGTCACGGCCGAGACGTCCACGGTGATCCCGCTTACCTTCCGCGGGAAAGAAATATTGACGACCATCATCGACAGCAGCACTAATGTTGTTACAGCTACGGAATTTATTACGGACACTGTTGTGGTCACGCCCACGCCAATTTTGCAACAAAATCAGCAGCTTAATAGCTTGCTGGTGCCGCTACTGTTGCAACAGCAACAGCAACAGCAACAAATCAACCCGCTCTTCCAGCAACCACAATTGCTTCAGAGTCCAGCGGGTGTAATCAATGCTAATTCGAACGAGGAGCTCTTCAAGAAGGCTCTTTTCCAGGATTCCGAGCAAACCAAACAAAACTTAGCTTTGGACGAAGAAGGCGATATCAACGACGACTATCAGAATGTCGACGACGCCACCGAAGCACCCAGGAAACTGTCTCGTGCAAACAAACTCGGCAAACCGAAGAGACCAGCCGCACCCGAAACCAGCGTCATTACCCTGTACGTCTCCGGTCGCACTCCTGGAGAATTCAGCACTGTGTTGTCCACGGTGGTGGTAGGTGAAGAAAACAAGAAAAAACGCGAGGCGACGTACGTGCCGGTGCAACCGTCGAAGATTCTCGATGATTTGGTTATTAGCACGCTTGAGTATGTTGACACGTACGTTATGCCAGCCGTTGGCGATGTGGTCTTGGATCATTCCGAGCCTACGTACAATGCTCCCACAGAAAGTCTGGAGAGTATTCTTGGAGACGTGAGCATGAAAATGGTCACCGACACGCCGGTGTTCGTCGCCAAGCCCACCAAACCCGGCAGCACGGCTTCCAAGAAGTACATGCTAAAATACGAGAAAGTGGGTGGTGACAAATCGCACGGTAATTTTTTAGCGTTATAGACCTTGATGGGTATGCCCCGCTCATGCCAAAGGTCCAACCGGAGACGTCTGCGATTTTTATTCGACGGGGCAATGAAAATTGGCGTGCCGAAATTTCTAACAGACATTTGATGCGAACCGATCTAAAAATTCTAGATGCGAATAGCGAAATGCGAGAATCTGATTTAAATTTAATTAGGAATAAGAGACAGACAGACGCCGGCGCTAACAAACTAAGAAAGCGAAAGTTTGTTAAGAAGTTAATTAGAATAGAACCTATTTATAATGGAAGCGTTGATATCCAAAGTACTAACTATTATAATCCCGACGACTACCTCAAACTAAATTTGGGGAAGTACGTCGACAGCAATGATGAATATCTTGGCGCGCCGTCCTCCGTCAATCTTGAGTCATCGCCAGACGAGGATCCGAGTGAAAGCATTGCTAGAGGTGACATTCCAAAGAATTTCCACCGCAAGCGCGTCATCAAAAAGAAACGTAAACCAATCAGCACCACCGAAGCTAATGACATTCTACCACCTCGAAAACGCATTGTGGTGACCAAGAAGAGACGCTTGAACCCATCGACAACGTTGAAACCAAGCGCCGCACCTTCGCGAAGGGTGCGAGTAAAGAAAATCAAACATCTGTTGAAAACCGAATATCCTTTAAACAACGCCGAATCGACCCTACATCGGGAATACAGCACGGGCGAGAACGCCGTGACTTCGACCGAAGACTCGACCGAGGCGACACAGGAGACCACGCAGGACTTTGTGAAGTCGGTGGACGAGGATCGTGAAGAAGCGATCGACGAATACGACGAAGTTACGAGTCGGCCTTTGCCAGACTATGAACCCTTCTTCCCTGAACTGTCCGAGACGCTCGACGCTCCCGTTTTGCTCCTAAAAACCACCGTTTTGTCAACTGTCGAAACCCTTACATCCACGACGTTGTCCAGTAAGCTGCGCACGTATACGTTTGTTGTCACTCGCGTGAATGGAGATGAGCAAATCGTCACTTCCACGACCGAAGTGAAACCGCACACGAAGACGCTGACTGTGACGGACACGACGACCAAGTACACGACCTTGACGCTCTTGGACTTGGACGCGACCGAATCGCTGTTACCTTTCTTACCAATGACTGAACTAAACCCATCCTCGACGGCCTCCCTACAACTCGACTCTTACCCAGGTGAGTCCCACATTCGTGTGGACCAAGACTTTTGTATATTATTTGTTCATAGTTTTACAATTCTGATTAAAATCGTGCTACCAATTTTAGAACTAATGCAGTTCTGTACAGATGTACATTGTGTACATACGTGTAAATAGATTCTCGTTGTTCTATGTCTAGCGTTAGTTCAGGAAAAGCGTCGTCTTGTAATGATCTGTGCGTGATGAATTCCTTAACGTGATTTTTCTGTGTTTATGCGCGCACAGCGGCTAGAGGAATGGAGGAAGCAAGATATAACTTGGCAACGCGCGTCATGTCTAACGGAGTCGAAGTCATTGTAGCTGGCGATAAGACTACTCTGCCAGGTGAGCCGGACGTCAAGCGTGTGTTGCCAAGCTCGATATACAAGGCAGTCACGCTGAAGCCGAGCACGCTCACCAACAATATGATGATGGTGCTGCCGCAAGAAGCATCCAAGGTGATCAACGACGGTGTCTTTCCGCCTAACGCCGGCTAACGAAAACCATGTCGTAGATCGAAAGTTTGTCGTCTTCCTTGTATCCAAATCAATTTGTCACCAAAACGTGCCTCACCACGTTCACGTATCTTACAACGTATCTGGAGAACGGGACAACGGCCGTCTCTAGCCATGAACAAGTGGTGTCGAACGTGGCCACCGAAGAACGCAATACCGGCAATACCGGAAAGATTCTTCCGACGCCCGCCATGGGCATCACTCTCACGCAGGTAGGAAATTACCTTTCCTACTATTAACAACTCGTCAACTGATATCACACATTTATTCCAGTATCCGAACTTAGCCGTCGGTACATTCGTGACAACCTACACGTACCTGAACACCATCCTAGATGGGGAGCAACCCCTTGTGGTTACCTCCAAGCGCGTTGTGTCTAATACCGTAACTGCCCCCGACGACTATCTTTCTTTGTTTCAATACAGCGACAAAGCTTCTGCAGTCAAAGACACTAACACATATTATAGCACAATTGCGCTAGAAAAAACGCTGTATGAAGGAAAAGTGTCGAAAGTGATTCGCACCAATGAGGTTGTAACGCAAGTGGTCATCACCGAGTCCATTCCACCTAAAGGAACATCAGTCATGACCTCTTATATTGCTCTAGACTTTGATGAAAATGATGAAAAGACCAACGAATATACGACTACAGATGTGGTGAAAACCTATTTTGTGACTTACACGTACTACAACACTTTAGTCGATGGTACAGCAACTATGGTCACTACGAACGTTTCCACATCCAAGGATGTAGTCACAGAGAAACTCTTCCTTCATCCAAAGAAGAAAGGCAAACCTAGTGTCATCAATACGTCGCCGATTGGCAAAGATACCAGCAATAAAAAGAAGAACAAGTTGGAATCTGAACTCGCCAATTTGAACATAGTTGCTACAAAGACGTATCTGACTACATTTACTTATTTCACAACAATGCTTCAAGAAGATGGAACAGACACTTCTACAATTATCAGTTCACACTCGAAAATCGTTGAGAACATTGTAACGGAAGTAATTGAGCCGTCTTTATTGGACCGGAAATACTTGCACTCGTTGAAGAAAGAAATCAAAGAGAGTGGAGGCAGTACAGTTACGAAGAACGCGACGCTCAGTGATGGACAGAAAATCGAAATCACTGTCGGCACGAAAGACAAGGACAAAATTAAACCATCGAAGGTCCTGCCTGCCATTGAGAAGACACAAATGCCTGACCTTTCGCCGGCATTCCCACACGTTGAAAGCTCGAAGCCAAACGTCGTCACAGGTTCAACTATCATCTTCGTTGACGAATTTGATGATCCCTTTGCACCTGCAGCGACCAAGCAGAGCACTCCGTCCCTAAACAAAGTCAGCTCAACGCAGTCAAAAAACGCATTGAGCTCTCTGCTGAGTTCCGAAATCGTTAAAAAGTCAACGGCAAGCGTAACCTCCAAGCGAAAAAACAATTCCAAGCGCAAAACGACTATCAATGCGTCCAAACCCACTCAAACGCATGTTAGCAGCGGCGCTTCTGACAGCGCGCCGGAGACAGAGAAACAACCCGAGGCGGAAAAAGAACACGTGAAGAAGCCTGTGAAAGTCGCAGCACCTGCCGCGCCTGCTTCTCCGGTTTCCAATCTTCTGGGTTCCATCAACATCCAAGCGCTCAGGCCAGTGCTAAATGCTATGGCCGGATTGATTCAAAACAACCTGAAGAGCAAAGCGAACGACTCGGCTAATATGAAGCCGATTGCCGCCGAGCCGGAATCCGTCAACGAAGTGCAGAACAGATCGCCGATTTACATTCCTGTGGGAGGTCTCGCCGATATCGAAACAGCAGAGAGCCAAAATTTACCAGCGTTAAATCACTGGGAGGAGGAGATGATAGAAATTGGAAACAAACCAACGCATGAGAGTCCCCTGCTAAATGGGGGAATACCGATTAGTCCAGGTGAGGTAATCACCGCAAACTCTGACGTGATCGTCGGGAAGCCAGGCAGAGTGGGGCCCAGAATTCCGGCGATACCACTGAACCATCCCGATCTAGCCACAGCACTGCCACAAGATATTGAAGGCATGAAGCCACCACCGGCGCCGCCTAAGAGCTGGCCGAAGCGCCAAGGTGACCAGCAGATGGCTGCCGCCAACCATCCAATAATTCACGTGCCAAATAAAGACGATTACGTGGGACCGCCTCCTCCGCCCGTGCAGAAAATTCCTGTCCGAGCCCAGAATGCCGTTCGTCTCAACAAACATGATGCTGGTCGAGAACAAATAACCATTCCAATCAACGAGCAGTTCTACTTGAACACTAATCAACCCAAGCAACGTTTGGAAATTCGTGTACAGGATGATGGCAATAGGTATACTGACGATGGACTGATTGTAGCCTCGTCTATTGGCAACGTTCCAAATTTCGCTTTGCAATCTTCGCACAACGAACAGATCGTACTTCCCGAAGTAATCGAACGGTCGACGGGCCAGCCACTTCTGGTGAACATTCAACCTTCACAGGTGGCATTCGTAAATATTCCGCATAACAGGACCACGGCGTTGATTTATGGCGGTTCTACTGAACCACATATCAACGGTCACTACTTCGATGACCCATCACCGTATCCAGAGCCGGAATTTTCAGCCATTGAGAGCTTTAGCAATGGTGTGCCAATGTTTGCCTCCGTCTATAATGGCCAACCTAGCCATAAAGAAGTTGGAGGTACGATCAAAGTTGGCACCCATGCCATTAACATCAAACCACATTCTATTCCGTTGGACTTCCGTCAAGTGGACATCAGGCCATCCAAGCCAAATTTGGACTATGTTAATGGCGTTCACGTTGACTCGCATGTTAATCATCACGACATCAACGTTAACGTGCCGCCAATTTCATTCGGAATGGTTCAGCATGGCAACGACTTTAATGCGCACATCATTAAACATGAAGGTGTACCAAATTCACCGGAACGCAGGCCGTCTAGGCCGATCGACTTCCCGCCACCTGCTTCTCGTCCGATCGGACACAATCCACACCGGCCGTTTGTCGAGGTACAAAAGCCGCAAGAATATTTCCCTAAACATCCCGAACACTTGAGACCCGTAGAACCACAACGACCGCACGATCGCTCTCGGCCGCAGGAGTATCAACAATCGCACAATAGGCCGCACGAACACGCACGTCCTGTTGACCACAGGCCTAACAGACCCTCGGAGGGCCACAGATACCCAATCAAGGGGCCCGACCATGTTTTACATCAACATAGACCTCCTTTGGAAGCACCGAAGATATTTAATCAATATGCGAATAGTCGTCCGAAGTTCCCACCTCGTCCCGCTCCCGCCCACAAACCAGCGACAGTCGACCAGCCACGGCCCCCGAGCCCTCTGCCCGATTATATTAGCCCGCCTCTGCCAACAGTCCTTGATAATCCATTCTATAAGGACCAATCGCATTTGAAGCATGAGCATGCTCAAATCAATCAGGTAGAACCTGAGAGCAACGAAGATTACATTAGCGACGCGGGTGAGGTGATCCAAGAATCGAACAGCCGCCCATTGACGCCGGGCCAGGAGCCATTCGAGGTTGTAAAAGAAAATGCCGCAGCTAAAGGTGGTGGAAACAATGCTCAATCGTCTACAAATAAATACAATCACATTCCGCATGAAAACGAAATTCTTGCCTATAGACCTCACATTAAACAGCCAAGACCGTTTGACAATCCTGTTGTGCGACCGGAAAATCAGCTCTCCAATCAGATCAATCATCAAGAGTCCAATGTGATTGTACAGTCCGGCAGCCCTAGTGTTTACGCAAACGTGTTTGGTGGTGATTCGACCAGCAGTCGCCCAACAGTCCAGGAACGGCCCTCTTTGAACGTGCACGCGGGACCTGTTTACGTATCCACCACAACAGAAAGGAACGAATATCTAAATCGTATTAATCAGCGATTTACGTTGGTACCCAGAGTTACGCCTTTGCCAATTGATCATAGTCAACGAATTTCCACAAACACGTTCCATCCAAATGTGCATATTCACCAAGCACCTGCCTCACAAACGGAGGCACCCTACAAGAAATCCAATGTTGACACAAAGCCAGCGAATGTTTTCACCTTCGACTCGCATGACATTCCCAACAGAAGAAGGACAACGACCACTGCCACTACCAGCACCACGACAACCACTGCTGCTACTACTACAAAGAAGGCAGTTATTAATCAAGATAGTCTTCAACTAAACATTGGCGAAATTCAAAAGATTAACTCTGACTTCAACTCGGTTTCGACGAAACATACTTACATTCATGGCGTAGTCAATGTAACAAGGGTTCACAAACCACTGGGCATCGAAGTAATGAAAGCACCGGTAGAGGAACCAATCGTAGGTTTGGAAGCTCCAGCAAAGGTGCCTGATACGGAACTAAATCCGCCTAAGATTCAAGTTGTACGAATACCACCAACTCAATCCACATCAACAAAAAGAACAACTAATGCACCGGCAAATGAAATAGTCATGGGAATGAATCCACCGCCATTTCCACAGCGGCCTGTTCATGTACCTAACTCAATACCCCAGCAGAGCATTACTGTGGCCCCGATCGCAATTACTACAGCGTACAACAACGCAACGTATAAACCTACGCATAAACCGACTTATTCTATGGAAATCGATGTGCCAAAACCCCATACAAGTCGTACACCTAATCCAGCGACATACATATTTGAATTGCCACCAACCACACAATCTCCTCGATTGCGAAGGCCTATCACCAGACGCCCAACGCTTAGGCGAACCACAACTCCGGGTAGCTTTGGCATCACCATGAGGAATATTGCAAAACATACAGAAGAATCAAATCGTAATACCACTCCGTCCGGTTCCTCAATAACTGCAGCTGGTTCAAATTATCACTACGGTGCTAACAGAATCAACTACTTCGATATAGATAGACATCGTAAACCAGATGTAGCTTCGAGCACGGAGAGTGGACCTTCACATGATCTTGATGTCGGCGTTAAAAGCAGCACCGAGTATACAGACGATAGGCGTAGGACTGAGACTGCCGCCACAACGCCCGCTACGACTGGTGGGTCTAGAGACCCAGCTACTTCGCCAGAGATAACGACCGAACCGCATCATTCTAATGATTTAGAATCACAAGAAACTGGCATCCCTATTGATTCGGATATTCAAGATCACACTCCACCCTTGCCTACCGGTACGGTGGAGAGCGTCCAATTGGAGTTCACGCGACATGCAAGCACATCGTTGGCACCTCATCAAACGCACCACGCCGGCAACGAAGTAAAAATAAGCGATCCTACCACGACAAGTCATCGTCGGCGTGTCGTTACCTCCATCTTCAAGCGGCCACTGTATCGCAACGGAACAGCCACTGCACTGTTACCGACACGACATGTCACCCACACAAAAACCGCTACCGTCACTATCACCAAAACAACTATTGTGCATTCACAAGACGGCCCACCGTCCACGATGACTATTTTGGTCACGAAGACTGAGAAACTGACGCTCGTTGATACAGTGACTGAGGTACATACCTTGGTACAACCAACGACCATTGCCGAAACAGTGACTGTAAGTCCAACATCCGTGCTTCACACAGCTGACATATCCGATGATAGCGGATATCGCGGCGGATATCCGATTCTCCCAACCCTTGTTCACTCCAGCGAGATTGAGCCAACCATCGTCATTGAAGGTGCTCCGACCGACAGCGTCGATGACGGTCTGGAAGAGTTTATTATAAGCGACCAGGAAGTGGAAGACGATCTACGAACACAAACTAATAAGAACAATCAACAGGATCAAGATCAGGATGGCGATACATTCTTTGTCGTCATGAACGATAAAAATCAAGGCAGTGTGATAAAGATCCCCAAACAACAAGCGAATGCGAACGCCAAGGATGACAGCACACGGGAAACGCAACAACGCGATGAAATGATCAGCACCAATGAAGTCAATCGTGTGTTACTAGGCGGTATACTCATTCAACCACCTCCCAGTTTAGAAATTCTGCCGGACAAATGCGCTCCTGAGTGTAAGCCGTCCCGAAATGAACTGTGCCAACGCGTGGATGGCTTGATGCGATGTCTGTGTCGGCCTGGATTTGCCAGGATGTTTCCGGACAGGCCTTGCAAGCGTAAGTTATTAAGATCGGAATGGGTTCGTGTATTTTGTTTAATATTTTTTGCAGCGACATATACCTACACCCTGAAGATAGGTTTAGATCGCCATGGCAACAATCAACTCAGTTACAACGAATCGCTTTCGAACGAAACCACACCGTCATTCGCTAAGTTAGCACGCGCAACGCATGAGGGATTGGATCGATTGCTGATGCAGTCGGATCTCAGGGACATCTACCACGGAGTTGCCATTCAGGCATTTGAACCAATTGAGGAAAACACCCAAGGCGTCTATAATACATTCAATTTGCAATTGTCAGATAATACGGATGAAACTCGCTTGAAGGAAGTGTTCAAAAAGTATCTGCGGAACAACAACTACAGTCTGGGTGGGACGGAGCTATACGCGTCTCGAGGTGTGCTGGAACGGTTGGACGCTGATGATTTCAACGAATGCTCTGACACCCAATATCACGACTGCTCTGAATTTGCGCAGTGCTTCAACTTGCGTGGTACCTACACCTGCAGCTGCAAAGAAGGTTACGCTGATATGTCAGAGAACATCCTCTACCCTGGTAGGATTTGTTCTGCCGAATTGGTTGGTTGCGCCAAATGCCACTACCACGGTACTTGTTACACTCGCAGCGATGACAGAATTTTGTGCGAATGCTTCCAATGGTACGCGGGCGAGAACTGTCAAGTTAATCTGAAAGTCCTGCTGATAGGCCTCGTTACTCTGGGAGCGATTTTGTTTACGCTTCTGCTTATTTGCATCATTGTAACTTGTGCCCGAAAGAGACCCCAGCGCGTGGCAGCGAGCAGCGCCATGGCATTTCTTCCGCAACCAAGGCGCGGAACGATTGACCGCAGAGCAATGATTCACGACACCAGCTCGGAATCTGGCTCCGACACCCTGCCGTACGTAGTGAAACAGACTAACAGGAAGGCATCCAGAGCCACCACAAGCGACGACCGCGAACCTTCGACCGTCTATGCCGATCAAAAGGATCGTTCGCTCACCGTCATGATTCCGCGCGCCAAATACCATCCGGCACCGAATAACGCACAATACGGCGGATCGAGCAACAATCTGACGACATTCGACAAAAGGAAACACTCAGCAGCCAGCAGCAATGAGGCCAAGCTGTTGAGCTATCTCGACGCCGGGCCGTCGCCCAACAAGGTGGACCAGCGCAAAGTGAGCAAAAACAGTGACCTCTGCTACAGGGAAGCTCTCGGCTCGAGGAAAACATCGGGGGCCCTAGTCTCCGCCGGCTTCGAAGTCTCCGCCACCGTCGGCGTGAACAACACCGGCACGCTGGCTACGATTGCCACCACCTGCGGCACCGAAGCGGATCGCAGCGAAAACGCCACCCTTATCCAAAAGATAAGCGCGGATCAGCGATCATGCACCGGCACGCACTCCCAGTTCAACACGTTGGGCAAGTCCATTGCGGACACCGTCAACACAGATGACGACGTCGTAGAGAACTGGCTGGACATCACGCCGCGAATTCAGTAAATACAACAAACACCCACGCGCTTCTCATATAAGGTGGCAATAACGCGGACAATTGATAGAAGTACTTTTAGGACCATTTCCGAGTCGCGTTCCTACGACGAGACAACAATTCAGGTGCCCATGAAGTCGTTCAAGCATGACTACGACACCAAATCGTCGCAGCACAACCATGACGTACGTACAAACCCCCAGTCACCAACCACGAAATATACTTATGATTGTGTCGGATGATGCAGGAGGCCAACACGATGGCGGAGAGGGACCTGGGGTCAACGTTCCTGCTCCCGCATACGCATTTATACAAGCCGGACAGGGTACGTACCTTCAACGCCTCATCACCAATCGCCAAACCACTCACCGTTCTCTTGCCTTGCAGGGAAGTGACATATCCGGCTTCGAATCCTTGTAGCGATCATCCCACGACTGATGGTTGTAAATTTATGTGCCTTAATAATCGATTTAACAAATTGTAAGTAATGTTGTGTACGTATTAAGTATTCCCAAGAGTCGGCCATAGACGATGAATCGCCCCGCGCCTTAAAACGTTCCTGCGGGCGTCCAACACGTCGCAGGAATGTTTCATTGCGCCGGTTCCCTCTTTTTTGTAAGTTGCGTAAAAAGTAAGCAATTTCTTTGTAAATAGAACATGTAACATTGTTTTTTGTCTTAATTTATACATAACGCATACGATAATGTATTCTGGTCTTTATTATGATGTTTTTTTTTTGTAATGCGTACGTTTAATTGATTGTTGAAATGGAGTTACGTTAATCTAGTTATATTTATTGTATGGACTATGAATTATGGAAATATTATAAGCATTTTAGTTACGTTATATCATCCGTGCTTTGTCCTGCCGTTCCCATCGATTCGTGCATCGCACAGAAAACTGGTCGAGCGGTGGTCGTTCGTCGGCAAACCTTTCGGGCGGTGTTGGCCGCCGCCGCCAGATGGATATCGGGTGCGGACGAAACCCGACGGTGGCGGCAAAGCGACGCTGATCGTGCGGCATGCGTCGATGCGTCGCGCCGGGGCCGGTTGCCCTCTCCGGCATTCAGTCGCCTCGCCGCCGTCGTCCCGAACGACACGCGTCCGCCCGCCAGACGCGCACGCCGCATCCGCCGCTTCCGATCGCTGCGCGCTCGCCGGCCGCCGCCGGCCGCGCCGCTCGTGCGCGCCGCCGCCGACCCCAAGTTTCCGCTCGCGTCGCCGCCGGCCTTGCGGCAACTTTTCGCCGAGTCGTAAACAACATCGCCGTCGGCGCGCGTCGAAAATGCGGCGCAATGCACGCATGACGCTTCGCGGCAGGCGCGCGTGCTCGTGCCTGGTCGGCGTCGCGCTGCTGAGCGTTCATCTCGTCGCCGTCTGCAGAGCAGGTGAGTGCATCGGTGCGCCCCCACCCTCCCTCCGCGCGCCCCCGTCTCGCGCTCCCGCGCGCCGATGACGTTAATTAAAAGTTAAATCGACTCGGCGGCATTGTCGGACGTTTAACGCGCGCCGTTCGCCGATCGGATCGGATCGCGATCAGCACCGCCCGGCATCTCCGCATCGCTCGCGTCGCTCCAGGCGCCTGCATCATTTATCTGCTTGCAATCGATTGCTCATTTTCGCCGCACGCAACGATGCGTGATTAATTGAGAGGACGCGAATGCATCGACTGGCCGGACGTCAAAGCGCACGCGGACGGCGCACTGCTTGAAACGGACAAGATCGCCGCCAAGCCGGACCGCCGGCGGCGGCGGTAATGAAGCAAGCAAAAGTTGCGCTCGGCAAACTTCGCCGACGTCGGTCGCGCGATGCCGCAACCGAACGGCCGGTTTTCAATCGGAACGAGGCGAGTGTGTACGTCTACATTACACGACCGCGGTGGATCTTGCCGCTCGGAGTTGGTGCGCGTACCGTACAGAGTTATCGATTCAATTAAACTGCCGCTTCTCGGCG
Source organism: Ecitophya simulans (assembly GCA_027574965.2). NCBI lineage: Eukaryota > Metazoa > Arthropoda > Insecta > Coleoptera > Staphylinidae > Ecitophya > Ecitophya simulans. The sequence goes on from JAODGE020011055.1 coordinate 69,635, forward strand.
TTGTTTCGCGGCGTTCGCGGTCGCCGCGCGCCGCGTTTTCCGCCTTAAGCGAGCCGCGTCGACGCAATCAAGTCGCGCGTTCGCCACCCACCGATCTGCATTTTCCGATTCCTAGCCGCCGAATTCGAATTTTATTCGCAGCGCTTGCCACGTCTCATGCCTGCACCTGCGCAATGGTTAGCATTGATTCGAATTGATTACATCTAACGAACGCGGCGCCGGCTGCGCGGGGGCGGCGGGCCCGATTCGCCGACGCTCCTTGTCATGGCTAATTAAACAAACACGGCGCGCGAGAAGAGCGAAGAGGGTCGCCGTCGGAAGAGCGAAGACACGAAGAGCGAAGCAAGAAGATCGGCTGGCGTCAATTAGAATCGAAATCGTAATTAAAATTGCAAATGGCCGTGCGTAATTTCGACGTTTGCGCCGACGGCGGCGTCGCGGGCGAATTCTTTTCGTCGCACTTCCCGCCCCCCTCCGCCGCCGTCATCCCTTATCCCTTTCGGCGCCGACGCAAAGTCACTTCCATGTCGTTCTATAACGGCATTTATGCTTTATGCCCGCGCTTCAAGAAGCCTTTACGCGTCATCGCTTCGCCGAATCGTCTTCATCTTTTCGCCTCTGGAAGCGATTCGAAACTGTAGATCGCGAGCGGACGGAAAGGAATCGCCAGCGGCGGCGATCATTTGGCGGTTTATTGGCCTCTCCTAACGTTCTGGCCACTCGCCGATGTGATACGCGGACGGCGGTTTGGACAACATTTGGAGGATAATTTGAGAAATGGCCTCGGATAGGAAATGCGCCGCTCTGAACGATTTCGTCGCCGCAGCAGAGAAGACCCTAAGCCATAACATTTACGCGAACGACAGAAAAGATCATTTCGGGAGAGACGGCGAGCAGAGAAGCCGAAACGTCGCGGATGCGGAGTTAGATTTAGCCTCTTTGCCGATTGTACGGAGCAAGTCGAGAGCCGAAAGCTCGCCGGTTGGTTGCTGGCGCAAGGCAGATATGAAGCATGCATACTTTGCATCGCCGTTTTATCGCTGGAATTTTCGACCCGCGGCGCGCCGCGCGCCGAAGGGTTCCGAGAAAGTACACGAAATTCCGCGATTTTTAAGCGGCGGCGGTTCGACGGGCCGAAGAACTTTTCGAGGGGAAACAACGCGCGCGCGCGCACGTTTGCAACGGCGCGGGGGAATCTTCCGCGCTGCGGGTGTTTGATTGATATCGGAATTGGACTTGATGGGGGAAATAAGACGGGCGGACGGGGCGGGCAGGCGGGCTGAATCGCGTTCGTGGCGGTCGCCGCGAGATATCGAAAGAGAGCCGGAAGCGACCGTCGCGTCCTCGACGATCCGATGGGAAATCACACTGCAACGAAAATCCTCGCGGAGCGAAGAAGCGAAAAAGGAACGAGACGGAAACTTGATAGATGGCCGCGAGGCGAACCGGCAAACTCAAAAGCAATTACGACTCGCTTATTCTCCGCGCGCCGTTTGTCTTACGCGATGTTTAATTATCGCGCGTTTGCGGGCGGTCGCGCGCGTTCGAACGCGTTTGCGCATTCGTTTCCGATGAAAAATCGCTGCGGCGGCGGCGCGCGGGCCGACATCGAAAAACGCTCGCCTCGGCCGGCTCGACGACGCGGCCGGAAGAAGAACGAACGGCGCGCCGCGGCCGCAAGGTAAAGGGCGAGCGCGTTCGGAAACGATTCGCTTCCGGAAAACGATGATGCAAAACGACACGCCGGCGGCGTGCGGCAACAACGGGCTCGCGCGACGAAAGGAAAAATGGCAAATTGCTAAACACCAAAAACGACGAAAAAAAAAAGCGAAGCGGTAGGAAAACGAACGCGCGTGCATGCGCCCGCAAAAAAATATACGGAATAGGCGGAAATATAAATACGTCAACGTCGGCGATTTTTCCACCGGGGCGTTCAGCGTTTTCGGGCGTTCGCGTTTTGCGTTTTTGTTTTTCGTTTTTCATTGCGCGCGTTATCTGCGACTACAATCGGGCATCGGCAAATAAGCGAAGCGTTAGTAACGAGTATCAACGCATCGGCGAAATTCGAAATGAATCGCGAACCGACGCGATTTGCGCACGCACAAAACAATTACACGCCAGCCGCGGGCGCGGGAAGGGAGGAGGGCGAGCGCATTAAAGTCTAATGAGCGCAATATTTTCGGCCGTAATCCTTTGTTAACTCGCCGCGTCGTTCGCGTTCGCAATGCGGCGCTCGAGCGGCGGACTTGTTACTTCCCGTTACGTTTCGTTACGATGCTCGGGGGTTCGACGTTCGGCGGAAAATTAAATTGCCGACTGCGCTCCGGGGCGCGCGCGGCCGCTTAATAAGCAACGAGGCATTAAATTTGAACGCGGGCCGTCAAAGGGAGGGCGCGCGACCCCGCGAAGCAAATCGCGAAGACGGCGGCGAGACTTTCCATCGCGACGTCCAGACATCAAGCTGGCGGCTGGGGCGAGCGCGCCAGATATTTTCGGACGCGTCGTCGACGCCGGCGCCGCGTCGACTGCATTAAATCACAGTTAATTTCAATTTATGTTCAACAAGCGCGTGAATGGACGTCGAAATTTATGGCTCGAGCGCGCCGCGACGACGGCGCGTGTCACGCGCAGTCGCAGCGTGCGCGCGCACGTAAGGCACATAAATTTCGACGACGCGCCCGGCCACGCGGCACGACGCGAACGATTATCAGCGTCGGCGTTGATGATCGCGCGTCGACGCGCCGGGAAACGAAAATAGATAGTCTCGCTATTTGCAAATCTCGCACGCGACGACTAATCGCACACGTTTCGATACGTTTCAGAAAATATCGATATATCGATTCCATGTTAGAATTTGGTACCGTGTCGATAGTCCAAATTCAATCTCGTTATATCGATACATCAAAAAATAAAATATCGATATATCGATATATTTTCGACATTGCCAGCCGAGGACAATCGTCGCCTCGAGCCGGAAACCGGCGACGAAATAACGTAATAGTTAACTTGTTCCCGGTGCCCCGGCGGACGTCGCTCCCGGATGGTCCTCAATTTTCGCCCGCCGCCCGAGGAACAAATGAACGCGGACGTGAATTAGTAACGGCAGCCGAGTGCGTCGCAAGTTAGCCGATCGCGCAATTAAAGCGGCGCGAATTAAGAGCGACGATTAAAAATGGAACGCGCCGCCGGCGTTCGAAACGCGTCGCTCGTTGCCCAAAACGATGTATATCGATTCGCGCGCCACACTAATTCGGTAATTGCTCGGCGTCGCGGCGCGAGTTTCTTCGCTGCGCTCACAGTCGCGGTCATCGTCAAAGGACTGGCGAGCTTGTGTTCGTTTGTGTTTCGACTACTCAAGTGATTACCGTAAATAAAATATTTTTGCGCACGTTTGCCTTCGCAGACGTGTTGCGGTCGCGCTGCGTTCGTTATTTATGAGCGGAAAACAAACGAAGCGCTCGACAACGATGATGAAATAATTCGCCACGGAAGATCGCACGATGCGCGAGGCGAACGACTTCCAGGCACGTCGGACGGCCCTGCGTCCGGTCGCGCCGTCTCGGAATAATCGATTGCGCCGCACGACTTTCACGCGCATTCTATCTATGCCGCATCGAAGACGGGCGGCGGCGCGACGGACGCGCAGACGCCGCGCGGAAAACAAAGCGGGTCGTTAGTCGCCGCTGTTTATTATTGTCATTCGGCGGCGGCGACGAGGAATGACAGGTCTATTAAGGCGTCGTCGTCGTCGCGCGCACAAAGGCAGGCTTAATCGAAAAACGAGGAGGCGGCGACGACGGCGCGGACGCGAAACATGATGCACTGGGGCAGTTCGTGCCGGAGCCTAATTGACGGACGGGCCGACAAACGTTCGAAATACTACTACGCCGGGCGGCATTCTTTTGACGAATGCGTTTTAGTAAAGTGTCCCGTTGCCGCCGCGAATTAATTAACGCTTCTGCTCGGGCGCATTTCGGCCGCCATCGTTCATTACCTATTCAATTATCCATTGTGCAATGGCGTAATAATACGTTAAAGACTCGCAGCGCGAGCGAGGGTCGCGACCGGCGGCGTTATATCGAACACGCATTTTATCAAAACCCGCCGCCGGCGGACGCGCATTGTCGAGCGGATTAATTCGCGCATGCGAAATTTCGCCCGGCTACGGATTGTGGCGCGCCTTCGTTCGCCACGGCAAGACGGTCCGCCGATCTGCCGACGTCGCGCGTTTCCATTAACCGAATATTATTATTCGCTGACCCGCTCGCGCCTTCGTCCGTTGCCGAACGGTTCGCCGTTAATTACCGGCCATTCGAAATTGCGCATTATCCTTAATTAAACGACTCGGTCATGTGCATGCGCGCAACGCGCCCGACCCTCGGAGGAAGGCAAACACGCGGACGTGCCGCGCAACTCGCAAATTAAAACCCGCACGCGGCGATAAAGCGGCCGCGAAAAACGTACGCGCGCAGAGATGCGTCGAGAGGATTTGTCGGCCTCCGCGGCGGCGAATAAATAACGCGTAGCGTCGCGGCGCTGACATTCAAATGGCGCGACGACGCGCCGGCATTTCCCGCGCTCGGCAAAATCGAAGCGAACAAATGCCGCCAAATTAGCCCGAAATTGGGTCGTCAAATGTTACGCGCTCGGGAAAATATATCGGATTTACGGACGAAAATGTCGCGTCGCCGCCACCTTTGCGCGCCCCGCACGAAATCGCTTTGTGCCGGTGCGGAAAAGCGCGACATTTATTGCTTTCGCCAATAAAACGCAAAGTGTATCGGACGTCGGAACACCGGGCGCTTGCAAAAACAAAGTCCGTAATTTGGCGAAAATTCAGTTTGCGTCGCCGGCTGCGACGCGCGCGCGGGACAGTTAATTCCGGCGCGCCGTTGACGCCCGTCGGCGGCGTTCGCCGTGACAACGCGCATTAAAAAAAAAACAAAAACAGCGCTCGCGAAATCGAATGCGATTTTCCGGCTGACGCGCGACGCTTGCCGTTCGCCGGGCGTCTAATCAGCGCGTTTTATGACGCAGGCGCACTGTTATTGCGTCCGTTTCGTTTCCGATTCGCCGTTGTCTCGGGCATCATTGCAAGCGACCGAACGTGCGTGACGTGTTTTATTTCAGTTCTGCGTCGTTTGCAAGCGGCGCCGGCGACGCAAAATTGAATAGTTTTAGTTTTAATCCGGCTCGAAAAGCGTTTGAGGGGGGAGTTCGAACCATTTTGCTCTCGGCGCTCTCGAGAATCCTCTTTATTTCGCCGTCCTTGGCGGCGGATGACGACGCACTTGCGCCCACTTCGAACGGGCTGCATGCATAGGCTTTGAACGTGTTTAAAGCGCGCCGGCGTAAAACTTACTTTCCTGCCTTCTTTTTCGTCCTTTCAAGCCGAAAGTGATGCGCGCGATCGATGGCGCGCTTCGCGACATTCCACTGGCGCATCCGCCGTCTGCGAGCAGCAATTCGACACGTGCACGCGCCAAAGGAGGTCGTCATGAGTGCGCGCGCAATTCCTTCGCCCACGCAGGTCTGGCGAATGCAAAACAAACATGCGCGCGCCGCGCCGCCGCCCCGTGTTTGCCCAAGCGACTTGTTTGCGGATGAATGAAAACACAACACGCACATTGCGAGTGTCGCGAGCGTAAAATCCAGTCCGGCTTTATTTTCTATTTGCCATTGCGGCGCTTAAGTTGCATGCGGTTGGCTTAAAATTTAAACGTTGGCCGACGCCCGACGGCCGGACGAATTTTAGCACGCTCGTCGCCGGGCGTCGTCGAGCTTCCGGCGGCGACGCGGGCGCTCGTCGCGCGTCGAAATTGGATCGCGCTGCCCGCGTGGTCGGGCCCCGACGGGCGGCAGGGGCGGCGCGCGCCGCTCACTCCTCCGTGCTGCTGCCGTTGTTGCTGCTGTTCGCGTACAGGCCCGACCAGTCGAAGATGCCGTCGTCGATGTAGCCGCGTCGCTCGAACAGGTCCTTGAACAGCCGGCGGCAGTAGTCGTAATCGGGCGTCTCGAAGAAGTCCAGCTTGCGCACGTAGCGCATGTACGTGGCCATCTCCTCGGGATGGCCCTCGCAGAGCAGGTCGATCGGCGTGGTGCGCTTCGTGTCGCCGATCTTCTGGTAGCGCTCCTTGAGCGTGTCGGCCTTGAGGCCCTGCCAGGGCAGCGAGCCGCGCAGGAAGTACATGTACATGTGGCCGAGCGCCTCCAGGTCGTCGCGACGTGACTGCTCGCGCCCCATGTGCGTGTTGATGCTCATGTATCGCGCCGTGCCTGCAAGCAAGAGGTGTTTAGCGAGCGGCGGCGGCGGCGGCGGCGGCGGCGGCGGCGGCGGCGGCGCGTACCCGTCAGCGACTTGTGCTCCCTGTAGGGTATGTGCTTGTTTCGGTCCTTGTCGATGTACTCCTTCGCCAGCCCAAAGTCGATGATGTGGATCAACTTCTCCTTGTTGTTCTTGTTGCGCCCGATGAGGAAGTTCTCCGGCTTGACGTCCCGAAAAATGAGGCGGCGGCTGTGCACGTACTCGATGCGCTCCAGCGTCTGGTCGGCGATCATGAGCACGGTCTTCAGGCGAAAGTGGCGGTTGCACAGATTGAACAGATCTTCCAGGCTGGGGCCGAGCAGCTCCATCACGAGCGCGTTGTAGCGCCCGCCGCAGATTCCCATGTGGAAGATCTTCGGGACACCTGCGCAATTGCTCGCCAGTACGGATGATGCCGAACGCGGGCGACGCACTGAGTACAAACCTTCCTTGGCCCCGAGCATCTTGTAGAAGCGATACTCGAGATGGAGCTGCGGCGCTTTCGTTTTCATCGGCTCCATCTTGATGGCCACATGCTCGTTCGTGAAGATGTTCTTGCCCAGTCGCAATTCGCCGAAGTTGCCGCTGCCGATCTTCTTGCCCACCTTGTAGTTAGCGCCGACCATCAACGTGGTAGCGTTGATGGACGACGCCTTTTCCTCAACCATTTTTTGAATTTGTACGATCGTTTTATTGGAGAACGTGAAACGGCTGTTCTGCAACGGCAACGCTCGGCTGAGGGGGTGGTCGGCCTTGCCCAGGGCGGGGGCACTTACCAATTTTTTGAGTGTTTTGTTGATTGCAAAGTGGTAGAATATGCTGTTTCTATTTGTGTCCGCTTTGCTTCTCCAAAAAGGCATTGCAAACACTGCGAGAGGAATCGATTAGGGCGGGCGCGCGGACAAACGGGGCGCGCGTCGGGTGCTTACGATTCATTTAAGAAGCCGTGCGGCTTCGCGCATCGTGGACGCTGGACAACGGCGGCGCTAATCCGCATGGGCGGGAGACGAAGATGCGAGAATGGGATCACTGGCAATTTTGCGCGGCCTGTCACGTGCGAGCGCGGGTGCGAATGTTGGCGGCGGGACGGGCGTCAGCGGTGACATTGACGCGCACGGCGCGCAGGTTCAAGGGCTGTCGCCGCGCCAGGCGTCAGCGGCCGCGCCGAAAACAATCCGGCGCGCTATTGCGCCGGTATTTATAGATCGGCGGCGCGGCCGCCCGCGAGTCGTGTCGCGCGCCGCCGCCGCCGCCGCCGCCGATGATGATGCTGATGTCGCTTTCGTTGCAGTGCCGCTGTCGATGGTGATGAACTCGCCGGGCATCGTCATACCGAACGCGCTCGACGAAGAGCCGCGCGACGCCAACGTCGACGACGACTTCACCACCCATCCGCTGGAGCGGCTCAGCTCGGCGGCCACCTGCCTCGTCGCCGGCGTCGAGTACACGCACGGCCAACAGGTACGCTGAGCGGCCTCGTCGCGACCGCCGAGTTCGTTAATTAGTTTAGTTGGGCAACGCTGTAACAGCGCTCTCGGGAAGATTCGCGCAAATGTGGGTCAGCGCGAATCCGGGCGCGGCTTCTCTGTTGGGTGTTAACTAACCCAATACCGACGACATCTTGCAAGTTTCGTGCGACCGAACGGCGCCGGACCGGTAGAGATCAATGCAAATACCAACCAAATACCAACCAATTGGCTGCGCCCTGTCGACCAAATTGTATTAGCTTCGACCCGAAGGTAGTCGGCTCAGGACGACAATTACGTCCGCGTCTTCCGCGCTCGTTAATCGCCAGCTCGCTTCGCATCTTTTGCTATTTCGCCGGCATGCAAACGAACCACACGCACAAATTCGACGGACGATCTTCGAGATCGCCAGCGTTGCCCTAACGTTCGGTCGACAGAGTCGATGCATCGATTTGGACTGCAAACGCGTTGTACCGCGCGACGTCGTCCAACGCCGAGTGCGCATTGGAGGGCGGCGACGGCGGCGACAGAAAAAAAAGACGTGGCGGGCGACGGGGCGGCGCTGGCGAAGCATAAGCACTCCGAATGCGTCGCCGGACAGCTTGAATAATGCTCTCGGAAATTAAAGTTTCCATTGTAATTCCGCGCGCGCCGTTGGCGCATCCGCACGCGTTGTTTATTGTTCATTTTGCCGGCGCCCGTTTTTCGACCGCTTTCGCTATTCATTAGCGCGCGCGCGGACCTGCGGAGAGTCCGAAATGATCATTCGCCGACGACTCGCCGCCGCGACGGCCGCCCCCGATTACCTTCAATGAGTCGAATGCGTGAACGCGAAATGCGTTGCGATATAACGTTTTCATTGCGCATTCTCGTTTATTGCGTTCCGAGAAGTTGCGCGTGTCGGCGAACGAAACGCGTAATTAAATCGCATTCGGCTAAACCTTTCTGCGTCCGCTTTATCTCGAGGTCCGGCCCACAGGTAGAAAGGTAATCGAAATCGTTTTGTCTCGTCGCGCCGCTTACCGATATTCATTCGCCGAGCGCCGGGCGAGAATTTGTCGCCGCAGAAAAAAAAATGTGGTGCGCTTTGAGCTGATTCGTGTGGCTTCGCCGAAAGCGGCTTTTAAGGATAATATAAAGGATTATCACGATGGCGGCGCGAGCGCGCCGTTCCTCGTCCGCCGCCGACTGCAATTACATGAAGAACACTCGGGCGAATCGCGCGAGAAAGGCGACGAATGAAAAACGAGGGCCGGCTAATGAGACGCGCCCGCCGCGTGCTCGAAAAACTCTCGCGGCGCACGCTGCCGAGCAATTGCCGGAATGGCCCCGCGGGCATTTAAAGCGAAGCAAATTTGTCCCAGCGTCGGCGTCGCGCATATTTATTGAATTCCCAAATTCGACGCGTCGTAGGTGGGCCGTCGGGCGAGCGAATGAAGGCGAACGCGTAACGATTAAACGAAAGTATTTATCGCCGCAATCCTGCTCTCGCTTGCAGATCTACCGCACGGACCCGTGCGAGTTTTGCCTGTGCCTGGACGGCGAGATGTTCTGCTGGTGGCAGGACTGCCCGCCGACGCCGGAGGGGCCGTGCAAGGATCGCGGGCCGTTCACGGCGTGCCGCAAGTATGCGCCGGAGGCGGCGCACGTCACCGCGAGCAGCGCGGACGAGCCCGCGGAGACGGCGAGCGCGGACGACGCGTCCACGGACGCCGCCGCCGCCACCACCGACGACGACGACGAGCACGGCACCGAGTCGCCGCCGCCCCCGTCGCCGCCGATCTGCACCGTCATGGGTAATGCACGCCGCCGCGCGCGCGCGCCGCGCTCTGCTACATCCGCGCCCCTGTTGCTTGCCCGCAGGCCGGCAGTATCGCGTCGGCGACCGCCTGCCCCACGACACCGGCAACTGCGTGGAGTGCGTCTGCGGCCGCGGCGCGCAGATCACCTGCTCGCCGCACCAATGCGCGCCCGCCTCCAGCGACGACGACGTCGACGAGATCAACGACTACCGGCCGCCCGGACTGCGCGCCGCGCAGCCCGACGTCTTCTAGGCGCTCGTCTGGGGCGACCCTCCGCATTTCAATCGACAACTTTCGCATATCAAATGGTAAACAAGTAGCATATCTGGCGGGCGCTCGTCGCGCGTCCGTCGATAGTTCGCCGCGACTAGGCCGCGTTGATGCGTTTCGAATTCATTTCGTCGTCGTCGCTCGCGTCGCGTCGCGTCGCATTGACATTTGGTTCTCCTCCGATTCGCCCGATTCGCGCTTCGGCCGATAACGAACGTAACTTAAGATATCAAACGTAGCGTTTCGACGACTTGTAAACAGACGAAGGCAGTAAATGCGAAATGAAATAGAAGTTTAAACGAAATTACATTCCTGTGTGTGTCTTAATCGAAGCATCATATTCGTGTACCAATTTAGTACCTATTGAATAATACTAGCGACGTAAGCGACAACCGAAAATTTCCAACGTTTCCAATCTTGTAGCCGATAGCGTTCCGTTTCGTAACTTTAAACGATCGAGCGAGTGCGCCTAGCGAAAGATTTTATAGTGATTTTTACAGTCAGACCAAACTAATAACGAAATGAACAAACACAGTATATCGTTACAATATTACCGCGTAACTGAATAATTAGCGTAAGGCACCTTTCGGAACCGTTCACTGGACGAACGTGTGTTTTTGTCCTCGTCGCCACCACGCATGGTTTCGCCTCTGCGCGCACAAAAGAACGAATGACAATAATTTGCAAGTATTGCTCGCATTCTCTCCTCTCGACCTATTCCAATCAATCGCGAGTCGAAGACGCGCAGCGAGGAGGACAGAAACACGTTGCGCGCCTGATTTCATCACGTATTACGTTAGAAATATTGCATATCTGAATTAATATATATATATACATATATTTATTAATTCGTAGCGACTAAGCTTATACTATTACAATGAATGTAGAAGTCTAACCATATGAATTTTTTGGAACCAGATGGTGTAAAACTTTATGTAAACGAACTGTACAAACTAAATAAAGTCACATGCGAGCAGCGCCACATGCGATCCGGAAAATTCGGCAACGCCGCCGAATAGGATAGGTGGTGACATGGAAAACCGAATTCGATTTACTTGTCATTTTATACGTTAAGTCGTTCGGATCAACAGCATATCCGACATGCCCATCTCTGAAAATTCCTAAAGAAAATCAACGGTTAATGACGAGCCATCCGGCTGAATGTTGCCACAATGTGAGTACCTGCCCTTCGTTCCCTCGCGCCGCGCCTTTCGAACGAGACGATCGCGCGCAAAATCCCACGCTGTCCGCGTCGATCCCTAACATCCCGAAAACCTTTCAGACGTTGAAACTGCGATACGATAGCTGCAATTTACCTCGTGCGATTACTCGCCGTCCCCACGCACGCACGCGCGACGCGCCGATCCCGACTCCCGCGCCGCGCCGCAATCCGGAAATGGACGGCAAGCGAGCGGACGCTGGCGAGCCCGAGTGCGCCGGAGCCGGCGCGAAGATGCTGCGCTTCGCGGGCAAGCCCGCCGTGCGCTTTTCGGGCGGCCAACCTTCGAACGTCGTCGGCACCTTCCTCGTCGCGCACGCCGCGAGCAACAACGCGTCGTGCATCATCGACCCGTTGAAGGTGCTGCCGAGAGCGCCGCTGGACGCGCTGCGGAGTCGCAACGGCGGCGCGGAGACGCTGAAGAGCCCGCGCGGCCGCCTCAACGCCGTCAACGCCGCCAAGGCGGCGGCGAACAGGCGCGCCAGAGCGCCGAAGGCGGCCGCGCCGGTGACGGCCGCCGCCGCCACCAGCACGGCCGCGCAGGCGTGCACGTTCGGCGCGCCGTTCGTGGCGACGATCGGCGACGAGGACTACCTCGAGCCGTCCGACGTCGAGGCGGAAGTCGACACCGACGCCGAGGCGTACCCGGAGCCGGATCACTACGTGAAGGAGGACAAGTCCAAGGACAGCCTGCTGAACGCGCTCTATCAGGACGCGCCGGCGGGCGCGGCGATCGCGACGGACGCCGAAGCGCCGCCGAACGACGGCGACCGCGGCGAGGACCGCGGCGCCGATCGCAGCGCCGATCTCAGCGCCACGTCGCTGAATTGCGCCATCTCCGAGCGCGCGTCGCTCGCCCCGCTGTCCAGGTGCGTGGAGTTGGTGAGCAGCACGCCTGCCCGACCCTACCGCCTGGCCGCGAGCCGACTGCCGAACGACTGCGTCGCCACCAGCAGCGCCGAGGACTCGTCCGAGCACATCTCCAAGCTGATCGTGGACCTGATCGGGCCGAACTCGCGCGTCGGCAAGCTGATCTTCAGCTCCTGCGGCGCCAGCCAGGAAACGGACGGCATCTACGAGGAGATACGGCAATGCGTGCAGGCCGAGCTGCAGATGGAGGACAAGCTGGCGAACTTTCGGGCGCAAGCGACGCCGGCGCTCACCGCCGACTCCTTGCGGCATCTCGACGACACGCTCTCCTTCGTCAAGGAGCATCTCACGCTGATCCGCGCCGACCTCAACGACTTCAAGGAGAACACCGAGAAGAAGATCGAGATGAAGGTCGGCCAGCTCGAGTTCCAAGACACGACCGCCATGCTCCGCGCGAAGATGACGTATCTCGAGCGGAAGCTCTTCAACGAGCACCGCATGATGCGGCAGGACATTCGCAACTTCCGCGAGAAGATCAACTTCCTCGAGAACGAGGCCGCTTGCGGTTTCAAGAATTTCCCGATCTGGCCGTTCCTCGCCTTCATCGGCGCTTATTCGATCGTCAGCATCGGCCGGCGTTAATTGCGACCCGAGAGGTCGTCCTTGTCCGGGCAGGCTCCGCCACCATCGTCCTGCGTCCCTCGCTACTGATTTAATCGGCTTATTCTTCGCTTGCTCATCGGAACACTGCTCACTGTTATTAATCGTTGAAACCCCTTTCGACAATCGACCATTTCGCGCCGACCCATAGTTTCGCACCTGCATAGAAAACGTACCAAGGAAAATGTAACTACTTCGTAAATTGCTAAATAAATTCGAACTGCATACAGCCTCGCGGCGTCACCAGCGGCGTCTGGTGGTAGGTAGTGCTAATGCAGGTTTTCACACGATCGCAAACTGCGCTCGCTCGTTGAAGGTCCTCGATCTCGCTTGCGTGCCTTGCGTGCTCGCAAGCCACGAGCGGGCGTCGAACAACGCCTCGAATTGTTCGACGGAAAGGCCAAAATGACTTGCACATTTCTCGATGGCCCGACCAGTGCCGACGCTCTAACGGAACGTCGTCCCAACGACGCCACGGCGCAGTTTATATCGTGAACGTGTCGTGCGCGTCCACGGCGATTTTTGTGAGTATTTGTTGTCAACATGTAGATTACCGAATCCCACGGTGTTATCACACATGATCAATGTTTGTAGGACGCGCCTAACAGCTGTGCTCGACTAACAGGATGCGGAACGAGACGCGCAGGGAACGAAAGAACTCGGTAAGCAAACATGTTGGAGCATTTCTCAACTGCTCGAAACTTCCAAAGAGCCGCTGATGTTTTATTAATGCATGCCAGCAATGCTTGTGTGTTTCTCGTGTGGTAGGCACATTGTAAAATCTGTCGACATTCATGCACGTGCGTCGTTACGAAGACACTCATGACCATGCAATCGGTAATATGTTTTTTTTACGTATTTTGCGACTTCCTGCGCCGACGTTCAGCTCGTGTCGCACGTTCGCGTTGCAAGATTGTGCATAATGGATTGCATATAGTGACGTGGGCGTTTTGATTTCTAGGCTCCGCTCTCTCCGAGTCCGATCTTGGACATCTCCGATGATGAGTTGGTGTCCATCTCGGTGCGGGACCTCAACCGCCAGCTGAAGATGCGCGGACTCTCGCGCGACGAAATCGTCAAGATGAAGCAACGTCGGCGCACGCTGAAAAATCGCGGCTATGCTGCGTCCTGTCGCATTAAGCGCATCGAACAAAAGGACGAATTGGAGCACGAGAAAACGCAAGAGTGGAGAGACCTGGAGATGATGGCCGATGACAACGAGCATTTGAAGGAGCAGATCAACGCGGTGCGCATCAAATACGAGGCGTTGAAAAAGTTCGCGGCGGCGAACAAAATTCCTCTGCCGCAGGATTTGGAGACTTTATGAGCGCGCGCGTCGAGAAGCTCGCTGTTCCTTCGAAACGCCGCACGTTTTATCGTGGGCAATTCGTGGTGTTGTTGTAATTTTCGTTTGGTTCCGAGTATATCGACATGCCGCATAGACGATGGCCGCGCCAACGAACTTGAAAACATAACGGCCACGACTAGAACAACAAAATTATAAACATTTTACGATTAAAGATAAGTTCAACAAATTCATCGCAGTTATCTAAATGCCGCCAATCCTTTTACGAGCCAGACCTTTCCATTGGGCGGGTGCGGGCGCGCGAATGATGTTTGTCAACTGTTAACCGCATAAATGCGCCGTGCCCGCTTTCCACTCCCAAGGCTGGCTGCACCATGTCAATTCCTTCAAAGAGCGCGGCGTTTTTTGTTTAGCAATTAGCGCGGATTATCGCGCCTTTGATAGCAAGATAACGCGCGCTTATAAAAGTGCACCAAGATCGTGGTGCGCGCCAGTCATCGAGGGCGTACCGATGCGCGCCTGGCTCGTAAACTGTTTTTATCTGAACGCGACACAATGGGCGAGGGTGCGCCCACGGACGATTCGTCGCCGGCCGCGTTCGCGAACGTGGCGTTCGACTTCGACGCCATCGAGCCTGCCGCGAACAAGCAGATCGCAGCGAACGGTGCGGCGACGACGGCGTCGGCGGGCGTCGAGCGCGGGCAATGGGGACGCGGGCCCGAGTTTCTAATGTCGTGCATTGCGATGTCCGTGGGCCTCGGCAACATTTGGCGGTTTCCCTTCACGGCGTACGAGAATGGCGGCGGGGCCTTTCTCATTCCGTACATTATAATGTTGCTGTTGATTGGTCGTCCGGTTTACTATCTGGAAATGTGTCTAGGTCAGTTCACGAGTCGCGCGAATGTAAAAACGTTCGAATCGTTGGCGCCGTGTCTGAAAGGTAGGGAAAACCGGGCCGAACGAAGTGTGAGTTTTGAGCTCGCTTATCCTTAGGTATTGGCTATGGACAAACCATTGGCTCCGTTGCCGTCGCTACGTATTACTGCTCACTGATGGCCGTAACGTTGTTCTACTTTTTTAACTCGTTCACGGGCGACCTGCCGTGGGCCAGTTGCAGGGATGAATGGATCGAAGATGGCATTCAGTGCATTCCGTCCAAGGACAGTGTCAACATTACCGATAGCGCAACGGCGGTCAGTTCCAGCGAGTTGTATTTCAAGTACGTGCCCTTCGTCGTCCATTGCGACAACGATATGTTGAACGGTGTTTCAATGCAGGAAAGAAGTTTTGAGGGAGTACGCAGACATCGATAATGGCATAGGCGCTCCAGAATGGAGGCTCGCACTCTGCCTACTCGCTTCCTGGTTGCCGACGTTCGCCGTGTCCATGAACGGCGTTCAGAGCTCCGGCAAAGCGTCTTACTTCCTCGCGATCTTCCCATATGTCATCATGATCACATTACTGGTCCGAGCAGTCACCTTAGACGGTGCAGCCGAGGGAATCTTGTATTTTATCAGCCCGGATTGGTCGAAGTTAAGCGACGCGAAGGTTGCTAAAGTCGGGCACGGCACCGTTGCTTATGAATAACGCGATTTGCCATTGCCGTCAGGTGTGGTATTCTGCAGTGACGCAGTGCTTCTTCTCTTTGAATATCGGCTTCGGAAGTTTGGTGATGTACGCGTCGTACAACGACTTCCGGCATAATATCTACAGAGACGCGGTGGTGGTATCTTTCATGGACACATTCACGTCTGTGTTAGCCGGCACGACCATCTTCGGCATTCTGGGCAACTTGGCGTACAAGAAGAAAGTGAAAGTTAGCGCTGTGATCAACGCGGGCGGCACCGGCCTCGCGTTCGTCTCCTATCCGGAAGCCATCGCGAAGTTTGATTCGGTACCGTGGGTATGTCTGTTGCGCAAATGGCAACGCAGCGCCAATGCATTGCGCCGCTTTTCCGCAGTTGTTTGCTCTGTTGTTCTTCGTCATGCTCTTCATCCTCGGCGTCGGCAGCCTGATCGCTTTGCAGGGTAGTGCGTTCACCGTCATCATCGACCACTTCCCACACTGGAAGAAATGGCAAGTGTCGCTTGGCTGCGCCGTTTCCGGCTTCCTCATCGGCCTGATCTACTGCACTCCTGTAAGTACGATGCGCAACATTCGGTGCCGCACTAAACGCGCATCCTTCGGCAGGGCGGCCAATTCATGGTGACCCTTGTCGACTACTTCAGCGGCAGCTTTATATTCTTCATCTTTGCGACGATTGAAATAATTGCGTTGTTTTGGTGGTACGGTGGGTAGATCTGAGCGCGGCGCTTGTCAAAATGCCATTGCGAGACCAACGGAGGAGTTCATAATTACGCCGATTTGCTCCTTTCAGGCCTCGAAAACTTCTGCGACGATGTCGAGTTCATGCTCAAGCGACGGGTCGGGTGCTACTGGCGGGTAACCTGGGGCCTGATATCGCCCGTGGTTCTGATAGCTATTTTCATCTACTTCATAGCAACAATAAAGCGCCTCACGCACGAGCAACGCGATTATCCCGACATTGCAATTGGCAAGTCTGCCGGAAAAGGGCACCGGGCAAAAGTGAACATTCTGGACGCTTGATTTTAGGTTGCGGTTGGGCGATTGTCGGCGTGGCCCTCCTGCAGGTGGCCTTCTGGTGGATCTACTACCTAATGCACAAGCGGAAGATGGGCCTGAGGGCGGCTGTGAAGAGATCATTGACGCACGACAAGTGGGGGCCCAACGATCCGGTGGTTTATAAGGAATGGATCGAGTACAAACGCGACTTGCGAGAGCGGCGGGCAAAAGTGGAAATAACTGCTTCTCGACGTTTGCTGTGCATATTTCTCGGCAAAGTGTACTACTAGCTCAACCTCGCAAATGTAACACGCACGATAATACTAAATACAATACGCTTTGCTGATTATAGGCATTGTGCAAATGAGGAGTTTCTTTATTGTGATAAATTGCTGTATATAAGAGACATAAGCAGACAAGCAATTGTCACCTCCTTTGACGATTCACTCCTCGCTGATATCTCCATTGGTGTGGAATATTTTCAAGGTGCGATTGAGCACGGCCCGCACAGAACCCCTGGGATACTTCCGAATGTTCCTGATCATTTCCCCGAAGAACGCATGGCACGGAGTCTTGGTTTCCATGTGCATCGCCTCACTGTCGATGTGGACCACGCCGCTGGGGCTGTCCTGATAGGTGGTCAAGTTCGTGCGGACGACGGGACTCATCGCGATGCTGTTCCGCTCGTGCGCGGCCGGCAGCCTGATGCTGATGCCGCCGTCGTCCCACAAAGAAGCCACCCTGGCGGCGAACTCCGCCATTTGCCAGTCGAACCTCGTCCAGACGGCCAAGAACGGACTGTGGCTGAAAGTATCTCGCAGGGATTGTCCGATGTAGTGAATGGTTTCGTTGTCGTGGCTCAGCAGATCGTCCAGGTTGGCCGTGTCCATGTCAATGTGCAGCAAGTCGACACCGCGACGATCTCGCTTCACTCGCTTCGGACCGTCCTCGGTGGCGTTCCACAGCTCGACGAGGTCCACGGACGTATTCGGGTAGTTCTTCATGATGTCGGCGAGCGCGCGCACTTGGTTGGAGTGCCATCCGCCGTGGTGCACGATGAAGATGCGCGTATCGTTCGCCGGCGCCGCCACACCGGGCTCGGCGTGAAAGAGCGCCGGCTGCAGGGCGTGCATGACGATGATGGTGAGGAACGACCCGATGAATACCAGCATCACGCCGACGCCGAAGCATCGTGTCGCTCTGTGGTTCGGGGCGGGTCCGAGCAGGAAATTGTTCCTAGGGGATGGTGGGGCTTCGTCAAAGAGAAGAAATAGAAGCGGGGTGTCTTCCTGGCGCGGGGACGACATCGCGGCTTTGCTATTTGGATTGTATATCGGGGGTAAATAGACGTAAGAATTGCAGACGCAATCAACAGCTACTGCGCACTGACGATCTGATTGATCGGTCACTGTCAAATGTAAGCGGGGTAATTTTCTGGCCTACTCTGACGTGTGTGCCGTAGGATATTGTGCTATTATTAAACGTTTATGAAGCTTATTTGTTACAAACCTTGATAAGGAACGCACGACTTTTTCCAGCTGTGCGCAGCACGTGAAGTCTCGGTAGTTCGCCTTTAAATGAAATGTTTGCCCGACTTTATTGTAGTTAAATCATGTTAAGGATACTGGTGTAAGTTTACTCTTGAACTCCACCTGCCAAGGGCGACCAAAGCGCATTAACAATACCATTCGAATCTACGTTCAATTCTGTGTTGATTATGCTAGTTTAATTTGATTTTCTCACATTTGCCAAAAATCGATTGCTATGTTAAATTAGCGAAACATTATCTCAACTAATATTAACTCTAGACAAAATTATATAGTACCATTCGAATCTACGTTCAATTCTGTGTTGATTATGCTAGTTTAATTTGATTTTTAATTTTTGAAATTTTTTGAAAAAGAGAGAAGAGGTACCTCTTCTCACATTTGCCAAAAATCGATTGCAATGTTAAATTAGCGAAACATTATCTCAACTAATGTTAACTCTAGACAAAATTGCTTAGTACCATTCGAATCTACGTTCAATTCTGTGTTGATTATGCTAGTTTAATTTGATTTTTAATTTTTGCAATTTTTTGAAAAAGTGAGAAGAGGTACCTCT
>JAODGE020011059.1:0-12692 GCA_027574965.2 Ecitophya simulans
TTTCACACTAATCGCTTGTCCGAATGAATACTTCCCCGTGTCCGGCTGCACAATGTGTCGGGGGGCTCAAAGCAAATACAAAGTCTGCAGATTAATGAAAATATTCTTCTTATTGTTAGTCAGACAATGTGCATAACCATTCCTAGCATGTTAGTATGCATTTATTAAAAATTCTATTTTATGATTTATCTTATATAATGCATAACACGTTTGTTTAACATTGTATCTGCATTTATTGATAATCAATGTACTAGGCGATTTCGATGTTTTCGTTACTTCCTTTGTTGTTTCTCGTCTTTCTACTTATTTCTAGACTTCGAGCGAGCGTCAACTGTCAAGCCTCGACACTATGAGCTTAAGCCTTTGTAAGACTTTTGTACGAATTTACTATAATGTGGCTGACACGAAGGCCCAGATCTCTCGGCGATTGCCGTAGGCTCGAAGCCGTGCGGTTGTGCACACTAGAATCACGTTTCACCTATATTCTCTGTCTGTTTATATTGTATATATATCTATATATATATATATATATATATAACTCTCCATACGTCCAAGGAGAGACACGATACATACGTGCGTGAGTCTCGTACGCCGACGCAAGTTGAAACTACAGTTATGGCCGCACGAAAACGGCAAACCCGCGAGCATTATTACGCCGCGCCGGAGCAACGCTTCGAGTTCGGGCGCTCGTTGGAAGCCGAACGCGTCCGACTGGAAGCGAACAAACACCTTGGTGTTTCTGCTTGGCGTCGGCCAATGGCGGCACACGTTCAAGTTTAGACCAAACATTTACGTTGTACGGATTGATTGCGAAATTCGGTTGATTAACATCTCCGTTGCGAAGTTCGCCTGACGAAGTTTTCACCAGTGCCGTGTTATGTCGTGACGCCAAATGTGCTTTTGGAAAGTTTGCGCACGGCCGCATAATATAAACAAAACGAGTTCGACTATGAAAACGAAACGATGAGGCGAACGCCGATTATGTTACGGCCCGCGTTAGACCCTCGAGCGCAAATTTAAAAACAAAACTGGAAGAAGGTAAAAAAGACAAGCAACCGCACAACCTTGTCGTGGCTCGACCACGATGGCAAACAATTTCACACAAGCCGATCGGCCATATGGTAATTTTATGCGAGTGTTAAAAAAACAGGTAAAAAGTTGATTCCTGTCTGGGACATAAAAAACACTGATCGGCTTAATAAATGTTGGATTATGCTATCTGAACAGATGTTTCTCATGCAAAAAAAGCTAGTACAAAGACAACATCTACAAAATTAGACGTGGTCATTTTATGCACATTTTTATGGCACATAAAAGAATTATTCCTTTGCCGAACAATATATAGATGGTTTAAGTCAATATTTATACATACATTTTTTTCCTTTTAAGCCACTTTACATAATAACCGACTGTACAATCATTCGTTTGATAAAATGTATGATTTCTGCAATAAAATATTAAAACTTTTAGTATTACCATTAATATTTACAATAAAGCCTTTGTTTTTCTTAATTTCTCTACTCATATTTTCATAATTGCTGTCAGTTTTCTCCTAAGGTATACATGACTACATTTTCTTTGTAAAATCAAAGAATCGTTAACTATAATTCAAAATGAAATTGTGTTATTAAATATCTCGATCGCCAAAAACTTCGATTGCAAATTCTATAAATTGGTTTCATGTGAAAGAAATTTAACAAATTTCGAAAATTGTCTTTTACAAACGATTAATAATAACTGTCCTAGAAATGTCTAATCTGCCGATTTCCTGTAGAAAACGTATCAAACTTCATCTCTCAAAATCCATCAAGCCTAAAATATCCTACCATAAACTATGAATAGTCAGATTTATTTCCAATAAAGTTAGACGCTCGAGTAACTCGTGTCAATACAGTTGAAAATCTGTCGATTTTGCTTCTTCGAGAAAATGTCTACCGGCCTCGCCATAAGTTATGACATCCCATTCCGCGATAAATAACCTCGCGAGAATGATCGATTGATCCGTGAATTCATGATCACGCATACACGATAAACCAAATAAACCCAAAACTGATAAACGTCGGTATTGTTTCCAGCACCACCCACGCGAACCCGACGCGATACGTTTGTTGCGTTACGTGCCAAGTTTGCAGCAACGCGATAATAGCGTGATGTACCAGTTAGTTAGCGCAACGGCGGCCAATAAAACGCGAAACACGGAGGAAATCAAACAGCAGCGCTCCATGCACGAAGGCAGAAATCGTTACATAAATATGCAATAAATGTTAAATTGAAATACTCCTAGCGGCCATTAACATATGTCTGAATTATGTATGAAGCGAAATGTCTACGCACGTGGAACGTTCCGCATATACCAGCTGTTAGAAATGGAATTATTAAACGTTAAACGTTAGAAACTAAAAATCCTAAAGTGCGTGTTGATTTGTCATGTATGCATTAACATTCCATTTTGCGCCATCGATTTCTTGTCCGCACATCTAATTACATTTCTGTTACGCACTTTTCGTGGTGTTCGTACCAAGTAAAAGTTTTTGTTTAAACAGAAATCTTAACGAATGCAAAATTGCGCCAACGCTTGGTCTAACTCCGCTCGCACCAAGAACGTAAGCAGCAAACGTGGAAAAATCTGCGAGACTTATAATCCACTGAGCTATTTCGCCGATTAATTTCTATCCGAAGATCGCAACAGGTGCCAGAAGTATCGATATTTACCCTGGTGTTGGAATTTACCATTCCTATCTGTCTCTTTTTAAATTTCTTCCATTCCATGCAGTCGTTGCCTTCTTATTTTGTAACAACTCTTCAATTGTTTCTTCCCAGAATGTTCTTGGTCTTCATCTTCTTCGCTTTACCGTCGATCTTTTCCATTATGTTCATATCTCGCTCTTTTCAGCGACTTTTCAGCGTCAGAAAATCTCGATATATAGTTATATCGCGCTCGCTTTTGAATAGAATCCAAAATTGTGAGGAATCGGTCCATTGTGTTGTAGTATGTCCGAATTTAATATCGCTATATATTCATATTGAAAAATAATATATCGCTCGCTATAATCAAAATAAAAGATCGATATATTGTCGACATACCGAGACAACACCTCGAGGCGCACGCGCAACGTTGCGCAACACCTCGGCACGTTTTTTTCTGGATGCACAAAGAGCAAAAACGCAATGGAAGAAACAGGACGCACGATGAATATGTATAACGCATAACGCAAATAGAAATACATTAAAGCCGCGATAAAATTTTATTGCTGAGCGCTGGCAGAAACAACGGCACGTTCGTAAATACGCGCGCATTTTTACGTGATGTCGAGCATTACACATTTCATTGCCTTTCCACTGCGATGAACATTGATGTTAACACAATAAGCGCAGCTTCGCGCGCGGCGAGCAACGAGATGCCGGCCGTCGCCAACTTTTGCAAATGTCAGGTGACAGTTTTAAGCGCGCGCTAACGCGCACGTCGCATACTAGACGCCAAGGTTTCAGATCGTAGAAAGGAAGAAAGAGCCTATCCCAAGGCGGTTCGTTGGCGTAAGGCTTCGTGCTATCGAAGCGTTCGGCCAATCGATCGCACCGCGTTTCGTCAGAACACCGGTGTTTCTGGATTAGAAGAATGATATTGCCTATTTTTTCCTAATTCTTAACCGTAATGATACCCCGTTGCCATTGCAACGATCTGATCTGCTGCTAGAATGTGCGTCAACAACTTTAAGGCGAATAGATGTGTAAGAAAAGTATTAAGTTGAGTAATAAGTAATGAGCGCTTATTGCATAAAAACTGATCAAGTGTATCATGTATCCTTCGAAAGTTCATTGTCCCATCGACAAATCTATCGTTTTCATTAGTTAACATTCGTAACCTACAACGAGGTGGACATCCAATGTTGGTTTCCCAACTTCCTCGAATCTAGACCAGCCGATTTCCGGCAAAGGGGCATCGACAAACTGGTCGAACGCTAGCAATACCGGGGAATACATAATCGATTCATTTGTTGTTAGCAACCGTCGAATAATTTTAATATAGAAAGAAATCCATTTTATTCCTGGAATGACACAATATGTAGACAATAATACAACAATTTCCTCCATTAAATTCTCCTAACTATATTAATATTAAATCACCGGTGTAATGTTAAAATATTTAGGCGGTTTGACAGTTGTTTGAGGATTGTTCAATTGTTCAAAGAATCTGATAATTGTGGTTGTAACAACTGCGGTTATTTCAGAAATGAATATTTTCCATATGTTTTTATTTTGTCGATTTGTTGTTTTCATGGAAAATTTTGACATTCATTTTACTGTCCGTCTCCAGGAAAGTGGCTTAATTGTTTTCAGACTAATAATATAATTAATAATCATGAATATTATTAGTTACTTTAATAAAGATCAATTCCCTAAATTTGTTTTAAAGTTTACAAACACCAACTAACTGATGCAAAGTTAGCCACGGTTCCTTTCAACCACGGTTTGGTCCATAAGGTTAAACAAGAAAAGAAACAATGTTTCGTTATCATTCAATTATAGTTCCTAAGGGCTTTCCAATCATACCAATGATAAAAAAATTGTCCCATATAAAACAAATTGAAAATTGAATTTATTGGCATAACTCTTACGGCATGTGATTATGCTCATATGTTTTTACAGATTCTGATAGAACATTAGCAATTAATTTCCGATCGAATGGCATCTTTCGTTTTCACGATATCGTTACGCAGAGTAATCAGAACCGCACTTTTATCATTGTAACAGATTATATAAAAACTGCATTTAACAAAACATAAACTTAAATACCATTAGTTATGTTTGGTATCAAATAATATATTACGTAATTTATAATTTATGATTTTGTGAATTCAATAATTATAAAGGTATATCGATTTCAAAGTGTCGTAAATAACAGTGTAGCTCTTAAGCAGTTAGGAAGCTGTTAGGAAGTATAAATGAATGATAACGAAACATTGCGATATATTCACCATAGTTGCCCGTTATATGCAATTAAAATATTCCCCATGTTAAACCTTATAGACTAAACCGTGGCTGTAAGGAACCGTGGCTAACTTTGCATGGGTACACACACTATCCTTACGCGAACCTCGTCCATTTCAAAAGAATTACAGTAAACAACATTTGATTATAAAAATATTTATTTTATAATATTTTATATTTGATTATTTTGATATCAGATTTTAACATTATTCATTTAATCCATGGTTGCTGACGAGCTTTCAACTTGCCTTCAACGACTAATTAAGTAAATAGCAATAAGAAAATGTTGTGTGTTACTTAAATTAATTATTTTTTAAATAGTTTAGTTAAAACTAAAAATAAGCCAGAACGATGGATCAAAAGTTATAATATTCTTTTTACCCGAACCTCCATCAATTATACCGCCTAATTGATCTCATTTCACTACGAGCAATCAGCCTATCCATTACGCATTGAAAGCAGGCCTCATTGTAATTCATATAATTATCCAGCAATTAAACGCGTCGAGTTAGAACGCACGTACAACGAACGCAACACGAATTGTGCGCCTATTAATAGCATAAATCCATGTCCGCTTTTTCCTCATCGCTCATGCCGGGTGCGCGACCCGTTGAGAATTTATCATTCCTCGTGTCATGCATGTAATGCATGCGAGAATTAAACATTTAACGTCAACGTGCAACCACAACTGGAGTTTAGTTATTCGGGAGAATCTGTAGTAAATTTACCTTAGATCTTGTATTTTATGCCGGCAGAGGTGCCGCTTCGCAGTTTCCGAATTTGACTCTTACGTAAAAAAATACAAATTCAGCTAGAGTTAGCAATTCTCTAGCGTCCGTCGCTCGCGTTGCGTTGCGCAATCGCACCGCGATTTCGGTTTTCGTAAGCCGCGCTTCAGTGTAGCCGATTGCAACTGATTATAAATACGTGCATGCAGTCGAGTATAGGAGAGTGGACAGTGCTTACCGTTCTTCTCCGGCTCGTAGTCGGCGCCGACGTCCTGCGGCGGCGACGATTCTCTCACACATGACATTAGGCTCAGGGGCCCCGCCCCCGAATGGCCGCTCACGGCTGTCGACATTCTCTCTATCCTACGCTATCTGGAAAAATAAAAACAATAACGCCGCTTTTAGGTTTTATGCACTTTTACCACCGCCGCCGTCTAGCGTGCCGCGCCTCTCGTGCCAACCGGCCATAAGTAACTTGACAATCGAATCATTTGGCGCGTCATGCCGTTGCGCACAAAACAACAAATCGAAACTTGCAATCGCACCTTGCCCGCACTATCAATTTTACCAACTTTCCGCACCTGTTTTCCAAACACAAAACGGTACATTCTGACGTCGTCTAGCAATAATTTAATTGATCGAGTTAAGCGTCGGACGTGAGCAAAGAGAAGGCGTATGCAACAAATAAAAACGTATGCCTTGATTTAATGTGGCTTAATGTAGAACGACCTAAATGGTTGCTGATCTACTTAATTTCTTCGAGCAATTAAATCATCTAAAATCTGATGCGTTATGATTCGCAACGCATTTAATTTAATTTAAAAACAAGTTCCACAAACGGTACGGGTTTTTATTTTTAACTAAAATTAATTAGTTTGCGCAACCGATTAATTTTTATGTTTATCACATGTGCTTCACCGCAATTTGCTTTAATTTTTTTTCGCGCTAAACGCCATTAATTGCGAGCGTCGTTAACTTGTTTGTTGCACCTCTGCTTGGGATGTGACCCAAACTGAAAGTCATTCGGCAAATTGGAAACGTCGATCGCCAATTTCCACGCAATACGGTAAAAAAAACTAGAATCATTTTCTAATGAATGTCGGCAAAACCGCAAATCACCACCAAAAATACTTTTAAAAAAACTCTTGCGGGCTGTAGCACAAACAGTTAACAAAAACCGGCGATAATGAAGACAAATTTAACCTGAATATTGACTGTTATTCAATGTTATTCAATGCAAACCGCGCCGCGATGAAACGAGCGGCGATAATATCTAAATAAATATATAATATTAATATGAAATACCATGAGTAATTTTCCTCATCAATTAATATCCAATTTTCATCATGCAAATAATACAAAACGAAGTTAATCGAACGAATCAGATTGTTCGTCCGGTTAAATCACAGAACTTCCCACAATTTCCCATCCAGAAATAATAACTTTCGATGCCAACGCGCACGATGTTCAACACGAACGTTCGATATTGTTCGCGTCCGACCGATCGTAAGCCATGCGGAAATCCATTAAGTCGCCAACGATCAACCGCAGATTGTTTGACACATCTTGGCCGGTGCGTATCGCGAGCTAATTAAGAATAAACACGCGTAACGAACGAGAAGCCCGAGTGCAACGCGCATGAAACTGGTGTTTGTGCGTGTTTAATTAATCGACTTTCGTTACCGATCCGAGATGCGCGGCTTGTTACGTTCCGAAACAAAGTAGTTGAAACTCTCAATTAATTAGAATCGTCCGGCATTAATGTTAGAAAACACCGTCGGTTTTTAGTATGTCGTTAAATCGATACTTACAAATAGTTTACATGTTCACAGATAATTTCGTTCTGGTGTAATAACGTGCAATCAAATTTAAGGTTTTAACTCTAATTTCTCGTCGATACGGCCCAAGAATATATTTATGCACGTCACTACATTGCGTAGTGTAAGTGTTGTCCTTGAAGTGAATAATCACTAACTGTGCCATTCCGCGTAGTGGGGAGGACGTACGACCTTGATATTGTGGACCAGCATTGTCCACCGACCATCGGAGGAGGACGAAGGTTAAATTGTTATCGTCGCCCGCTTTCCAGAGGTCAAACGCTCGAAAATCAATGCCGAACCAATTTGTTATCCTCGTGCGCAAACACTTCGGCATCTTTCGCCCGAAAAACGTGCATAATTGCCGGTGAACATCTGAGGCACCTGGATTGATCGCGAGCGTGACACATTTTCGACGCCGACCTAGCCGACGTTCGAACGTCGGAGTCCCTGGAAATCCCCGCGTGCCAATCGACCGTGGTGCGTCTCTCTCCCTCCCCATCACGCTCTCTCCCGCCCTCACCGCCGAAAACTACCCGTCGGCGGGTTGCATTGCGTGCGCTCGAATTTCGTGCGAATCGATATTGCACGACCTCGACCATGAACGAGTGAACGCGCGTTCCTCGCGGCTGCTGCGCAGCGCCCCGGCTCCGGGCCGAGGATGCGACCCGACCTTCCTCCAGAATACGTTTGCACGCGTCGAGAAAGCAGCCATCGCACACGTGTTTTACGAGGATTATCGAGAGTTGTTTCGAAGTTAAGGGCTGTTAAATAAAGAATGCGAATAGTCGTAGTCATAATAGGCCCATTTCCATCTTTCCATCGTCCCAAGTTAACTGCACGCTACGATTACTGGAAATGTCAAACGGCCCGACCGATAAAAATGACATGGATAGCGTTACGTGGGTGACCCCCACGCAAAAAATCACTAAACCAATTTCATTTGCCATTGATATGATGGCATGTGAATAACATTAA
This sequence comes from Ecitophya simulans, assembly GCA_027574965.2. Classification (NCBI taxonomy): domain Eukaryota; kingdom Metazoa; phylum Arthropoda; class Insecta; order Coleoptera; family Staphylinidae; genus Ecitophya; species Ecitophya simulans. The sequence continues at coordinate 8,513 of JAODGE020011059.1, forward strand.
CATGTCACAGGATGTAGCAGAGTGACAATAACTAGATATAAATTTACACGTAATGTTTACTATCTGAGAGAAAAGCTCGGGGAGATTGCAACAATCAACAAACACGCCAAATATACGCCATATCGATAAATATTTGCGATCGACAGAAAGCCGACTAGATGATGCGCGGTTGGTCGTTAAGGAGATAGTGAATGTATGCAGAAAGTGTGATTGAAAGCGATTCAATGGAGCCGTAAAAATGCGATTGTGATTGACATGCTTGACGATTGCGGAAATTAGAAACATCAAGCGGTGGCAGAACATCAATGCGACATCCTGTGTAAGTAAGGCATCGACTAATGTATTGACAGTTATTCTAGACGTAACCAAATCAAATGCCTCGACGTTCGAGGCATTTGCGCCCTACTGATTGTAAGTTTCCTCACGAGTCACAAATTGTTTCTTGAAAAAACTTGGTATTCAAGTCCATGCTTGTTACAAACTAATCCAACTGCAGCTTTTAGCTAGATCTATGCGCGCGCCCGTTCAATGTTATTGCATCGAGCGTCTGCTTAACATTGGCGACGTGTTGCGTGTGTGCCCCACGTACCATCACGGACACGACACGTACACACAACCGTACTCAACGTGTTAGCTGACGAGAAGGAGGGGTATTCAGACAGCCGATTAGCGTGAAATTTGTTCTGCAGTTTCCTGAAACCATGTAACGCCCGCCGTTCATCTCGTGCAGTTACATAATGGTTTTGTTGCTAAAAATCATTGAAATTCCACCACATTTCTTCGTCGTAAAAACGCACAACAATGAGCGCGAGATACTCGCTTAAGCGCGCGAGAAAGAGACGTAATAAAAAGCGAAGCGAATTTGAGCGAGTCGTGGCATCGGGTGCGACGCGTCGTGCGACGCGACGCTGTAACTCACAGCTGTTCTATCATTGCACATTTTACCCGCTTCGCATCTCAACAGCTTCTCGTGCGTTCTGTCGCACTGAAAACAATAATATTTATAATTATAATGAATTTATAAAACAAAACTATTGCGCAAGGTACCCAAAGGACCTTAAGTAAGTGGTTTTAGGAGCCTGCAGAAAAAATTTCACGCTCCTTCCTACCGCTACCCTCAAATTCTTGGTAAACCTCAGAAACATTATAAATTACAAAACTATAAACAATATTGCAGCTCCCGTTAATGTGACGTACATCCCGAACCAAATGCAGATGTTGCGCGGCGCGCAACACCAGAAAGCATCGCAATTTCAATTTCTGTCGAGGCAGACACGAAATATCGACGGATCGTGTTATTATGCTAGGCATTAGACGTCGGGCTCTCGTAAAGCGGTGGCGAGTAATGACACTGAGCTAGGTGATTATGTTACATGCGAGCACTGGTCAAAAAGCGGCGGGCATTGGCCAGACAGAAGGCGCGCAAAGGTAATCGAAACCATGCTGAGCAAAAGGGGAGACATTCAAGGCACAATATGTTCATGTCGGCTTTAAATCTCCGACAACAACGCACACACACGCTGCGATATAGATGCATCGCAGCCTTATCAGAAGTTATCGGAAATTCGACGAAACGCACCGACGACGAAACTGCATAAAAAAGGAACAAACACGCTACCGATATTCGTGACAGGTTTGAGTTAGGGATGTCAAAAATATATCGATATATCGATATTTTATTTTTCAATATATCGATATATAAATATTAAATTTGGACTATCAAAACGGTATAAAAGTTCATATTTGTTAACAAAATTCTAATCACTATATAAATGGAACCGGATTGTAAATATCATACTGGCACACAAAGCATCTATTCTTGACAATGTCATATTCTACTTAAAATCGAGCGCGATATATCAATATAGCGATATATTTTTCAAATAAATTATATATCAATAACAATATTTCCAAAATATATCGATTCGATAAATATCAATACTTTTTCGACATCTCTAGTTTGAGTACTATGAAACAAGCACAAGAGACATAAAAGATAATTTCTGAGGAAGTTCACAAATGGCGCTCACGTGGGTTAAATCTGTTAAAACAAAATTAACGGAAATTTTAACCTTCAAACGGAAAAGAAATTGTGGGATGAAATAGATGCAAAAATTAATTAAGCACCCCTAAAAAATATATAATATGTAATATGTAGTAAAATAATATATGAAAAAATAATCATTGTTGTCCACCAACAAATATTAATAAAACACACGGTTTGTACATTATTTAATCCTGATTAGTAAAGAAATAATAATTTGATACCAAGAAATGTTTATAGAAAGCATACGCAGCAATTCACATGTATCGATCACCGAGTGTTAGATAGTATCTATTAATATCCCGAAACGCACAGTATTCTCCTCCTACTCCTAGACATAGTTTTTAACAGTGAGTCGTACATCTGGAATGTAATAATATAATAGCATTACTAAATCCTATCAATACTATTCAACAAAGGAATAATATTGTTTATATGTACCGACCAATCACGATCGATTTATGCCAACAACATATGAATGCCCTCGTTGCGCGATTGTGAACGAAAGTCTCACAGCATTTCGACACATCGAAATGCTTCCTCCTACTCTGCTCTTTAGTCACAGACAATTGAGGTTATGTTGTATTTTAAGGTTACAATGCGATCACTCACGTAGCCAACTCTTATTTGTTTTGTAACATCTTAATTCAAAGATAAATATATACGCAGCTTAATTGGCATCTAAGTAGACTCAAAGTCTTGAATTAAGGCGAGCTGCTTTAAATTACAACCAAGGTCATTCTGTCCGGAGATGAGCAGCACGAGTACGCTCAATGGTCCAAGGCGCTCTTGACTTAAATCGAGTTTCTCTGGCGCATTGTGCGTCGTGTAATTTTGGCCAAAATGTGGATTTTCATACATATTGGAAAAGTGGTGGGGAGTGCATAACGTCGAAACAACTCAATTCCAGTGCACGCCGAGTCTTCGCGACTTCGCCTCGCTTGCTTGCCGACCGTCTTCTTTGTCCACAAGCCTCCATCATCGTCGCGTCCTTAATATTAAAGTTTCGCAACTTATCATTACTGGAAATCGTAGTGCACACATTAACATTCGGATAAAACCGACATTAATGTACTATGATTCATCATCCACAATGACCCATGATTTGTTTTTTCTTTAAGCTGGTTAAGAGTGGTGGAAGATATTAAAATAGTGACAGTAAAAACAACAAAAGAATTAAAAATCAAGCATAAAAATAATGGAATGTTGAAAAAAACCATCTAAAACGCAATTTTGCAACGCAAAATTACAAAAAATAAATCAATCTTTAATTCATAGACAAAACCGTGATTCATCCAAAACACCAATTATTAGTTGTTTCTAGACAATCAGCTGATTAAGAGTAGCTACTTAATGTATCGCATAATATATAAGAGCAGCAGACCGGTAAAAGAGCAACTTAAAAATTGAAAATCAAACTAATAAATGAAGGAAACGTCAAGAAAAACAATCCGAAACGCAGGCAATTAAGACACTAGTAAACGGTGATTCGAGCATAATTATCAATTATTTGTTCTCAGCTGATTAGCAGTGGTGAGAGCAGCAAGAAACATCGATGAAAGCTAAATAAACAATAACAATGACTAGACGATTGTGCTTCCTACACAATCATCCATTATTAGTTTGTTTGTTTGTTTGCAAATCAGTTGATTATAAATACTGGGCGATATCAGAACAGCGCCAGCGCAAATACAACTTAGAACAAATATTATCATTGAAAATGATAGCACATCGACGCAAACGTGCCGAAGCTTCATTTCGTGAAAAAACGTCGATGAATCGCGCCGTCCGATTGAAGCCGTTCGAACGCGTCGGAAATGGCAGACATGCGACGCACAACGATTCCGCGTGTCGGCGCGGGCAATCGTGTTGAAATTGAGAGAGCCTGCTTGCGCTCGCGACCGGCATGAGTCGGACGCTCGAGTTGCGTAAACGTCGGAGGAGTTATTGTACAATCGTCGCAACATCGCCGGCGAACACAAGAACGTCGTGGAACGGCATAACGAGATAGGCTGCGAACGTACTGCGCGCAGACGTAACTGCGAGCGCAATTAATTCGCGGTAGATGCGCGGATCGTATCGTAATTGCAATTGCACAAACTGCGCGATCGGACGAAGCGATCGTAGTCGTCGAAG
>JAODGE020011072.1:0-10320 GCA_027574965.2 Ecitophya simulans
CCCGCAACCATTATGGTTTTTATTGGTAATTTATGAAATAACAGTCTGGACGGATGATTAAATTCGGAAATATCCATGCGAGCGATTCCGGACGGTATTATTTAATACTTTCTTCTTTCTTATTCTTCATCGCGCCGAATACTTTCGAAATATTTTTACTTCGCTCGACGATAGTTTCGCCGGCAATAATAATAATATATTCGATTAAGCTTCCACGCCCTGCTCCGAAATTGCGGTAGATCGCCGGAATTCCTCGTCCTCGGCGTGCCTGCCACGTCTTCGGCGCACGTAGGCGGGCGCGCTAAAAGTGTGGAGCGCACATCGCCGCCCCCGCGCACGTCTTTCGCACCTTTGGCGGGCGTTCGGTGTCTAGCACCCTCTTCTGTCATCGCACGCCGTCGGATCATGGCGGGGCCGAGGAGCACGTGCTATCTGGCGCAATTTGGCGCTATTCGAATGCCGCTCGAGTGCCGTCGCATTATGTCGCGCAGGCGATGTGAATATTCTCGACTGTTCGCTAATTCGCGGGGCGTTCGTCGGCGCGACGATGACGCAATATTTCGGCGCCCACGCGATAGATGAAAACGTTAGATGCGGAATTTATTCATTGCCGAAAGCGGCGGCGTAATTGATTAAACTTTGGTCGTTGCCTTCGTCCGAGGCCGGCGGGGGCCGACGATTCGGGCGAAAAAAACGGCGGCGCAATTTTTGTGATTCATTGCAACGACCGCGTTCGCAACCTGAGGCCGACGGCGCGCAGCTTCGGCTTCGGAGCTATTATGCTCCGGGAAATTATTAATACTCGTGTTTGCGATAGAAAATTTTATTTAGTGCGTCGCGTTGAAAGCCGCGTCCGAGTTGTGACGTACGGAATTTGTATTCCGCTAGGAGAAGCGAAAAGAAAACAGAGACGTTTTTTGGCGCTAATTCGCCTCGACGTATTTTCCACCCGAAATTATCGCGCGTTCCGCGTGATCCGGCGCACGAAAGTGGAGCGCGTCGGACGCGTTATGAGGAAAAACGGGCGGCGCTCATGAAAATTCCGCGCGGGCGGCGTCGTCGACGGCCATTGTCGGCGGCATTCCGGACCTAGATTCCCGGAGACAATTTGCGCTCGGCGCGTCGGAAGCGCGTCCGACACATGTACGCCGCCGCGACGGCAGCGTTACTTCCATCCAGCGTCTTTCGCCGCCGCCGCCGCCGCGCAGAAGACCTCATTTCCTGCGTCTTTCCGTGCGCGCTTCCGCGCCGCGCGCAAAAAGGCAGCTTGCAGAGATTTTCAGCGCCGGAATAATCCGCGAATAAAGTGCGCGGCCGGAGCGTGCCAACTGGGGGCGCACTCGAAGGAGTGCGAAGACAAAAAATCGAAATTTTCGCGTGTTTCGTCGCTCCGCCACCGGGCTGCACAGGACTCGCAGATGTATGCGGCGCATAACGAGGATGAATAGTCGCTCGAAGCAAGGACGCCCAGGACGTCCTTGCGACACCAGGACGCTTCGGCGTTTTAGTAATCTCCGTGCGCAAGCGGGCCAACGCTTGCGCAAAACATTAAAAATTTCGCAGCGAATTAAGCCGTAAAAATGTCTGCGAAATCCTTACATTTTTACTGCCTTGACACATGAGCGTTTAAATGCGTAATCATGCACTGGAACGCGCATAAAAATTAATTACCTTCGGAAACGCCCGGTATATTTTGTCACTAAGCATGGTATATTGGCGACGTGCATTTCGCTTTTATTGCGCGACGATTTCTGCCACCGTGCGTGCAGTATAAAACGGTATTTATGTCTTCGCGACGCTGACTAGTCTTGGCCGGTCCTCGCGCTCGCCGAGTTTATCTCTCAACAATTTTATGTCACAATTTTGTATGATATTGTACGACATTTCTCCACTAGACTATATTTTATGATGTATGATAAATGCATTCGCGTGCGAGCGGCGACGTCGCAACGTAAAATCGGTCATTTTTATACTTTCATTTAAAGTTTATGTAATTTATGCAATTCATGTCGTTCTAATATCTTTATCCATCGCTTTCGCCATAACCAATTTTCCTATCTTCATCCTTGTTTAGTTGACGTTCCGCGAAGCGACATCCATTGCAGGATTTTCGGATAATGCGCACCTGGGACGTTGCATTCTGGTGTTTATCGCTTGCGACGCTTGAGAGATTGCTTGCGTTTGATTTTTGGTGGCTCGACGAGACCCGAAGCAATTAAAGTTCGCTCTCGACTCGCGCTGCTCGTTTAGTGCCGTAAGAGTGGTTCGCCGGCGCGAGAAGTTCGCCAATTTTCGATTCGTGGCGGGCGCGGAGGCGGTCGGGGTACGTAAATGGGTGCTGCCTGCATTTATTTACCAAATTAGCTCCCAATTGAGGAGGATTGCCGTTTAATTAGGCGAATAAACAGCGCTGCAAAAATTGCGCACGCTTTCCGCACTTGCGCGCGCCGGGAAACGCCAGGTCGACGTTCGACTTTTGCATTAAATTTCGACAAATTTATTTGCGCCGCGTCGCCGGATGGTAAAAACATAAATCAGCAATTCCGGCGTCGCATTATCATCGCAACGTGTTTGCGCACTCGGTTGCCAGGGCGGATTAAGCAAGTGTTTTTGGCACCTGCAACAATATTTTGCTTTCATCAGCGCGCGAAAAGTTAAGTGTAAGCCGCAGAATCAACAATGGCCGCTGTGGACGCAGCGGATCAACGAGTCGGCCGGAAAATGCCGCTGTAACACGCGCGCACCTGACCGGGATAATCAAACGATAAGCCTAATCCTTATTGGACGTCATCAAACGAGAATTCGAAAAAATCATTTTGACGTTCGCTTTTTGATTGCGGCAGAAACGGTGTTGAAAGTCGATTATTATGGCGACTATGAGCCGTCGGTTTGGGGAGGCGGCGAGCATTAAATGCGAACTAGGACAAATCCATTAAAACGGCTTTTATTGGAAAGAACGTCGGACTGCTGGAGATAGCGAACGCACGCTCAATTCGATTTCATTTCCGCTCGGCTTTTTTGCAATTTTATGCCTGCTCCTGGCGCTTTGTGCGCTTTTTTAATATCCGACCGCTATGAATTTTATTAGTGTAAATTATCCTTGGGTTTTAATTTTATTATCATAACTGCGTTCTATAATCTTATATATTTATGAAGTGGATGCGCCAGGCAACATAAAATTTTTAATTTCTTCGGGTTGCAAATCTTTGTACCAACTAACTCAAACTTTTAGTATTTTAAATAGAGCCCCAAAAACTTCCAACTCTGGGGTTCGATCTGAAAAACCTCAACAAATTCCGACGATGAAGCGAAGTGGGTATAAAGACCTTTTCGACGTAGAAATCCGGCGTCTATCAACCGTTTGCTTTTCGGCAAGTTTTAGCCCCGCTTCGATCATCGCGGATTTGCATTTTGCCAAGTCGCGCGTTTTTTGACGGCGCAATAAATAAAGTAGAAACCGACGTCGGAAATCGTGCAACATTTAATATCGCGCCGACTCGCGTTTCGCATGTCGCGCGTCGCGTTTCATAAATTTGTCGCGCAAAGGCGAAATACGACGCGAAAAAACCGCGCCCGCGTCGCATTAGCGCGTCTGCCGTTTCCGCGCCGGCGGCGGCGGCGGCGGCAACGGCGTAGACGTTTTCGACAGCGCGCGCATCCGACAAGCATGCGCGAAGGCGGCAACAGCGCGCGCATCCTTGTAGGCGCGTCACTCGCAGCCGACGTCGGCGGCAATATGTCGCGACGCCAAATATTCGGGCGCGCGCATAATTTCCACGCGACGACGGGGGCGGCGGCCTCGCTTCCGGCGTGTACCTGTCACGTCGCCGCATCAATTCGCGCGCGGAGTCTTAAGAGACTCGTCGGCTGCATTAATCATTGTCACTTTGACAGCCTAACATCAAATAATGTACAAATAAACAAGCCAAATAACGATAAACGTGTGTCCTCGTCCTTGCCCTTCAATTTTCCCGGCGACGTTCTTTGTTTTCTTTGCTGCAATTAAGCGCAATAAACTTGACGCGTGCACTAATTCGTAAAGGGACTGCAAAACGGCTCGTAACCGTTAAAGTTGAAAAGTTATTGTTTTATTTAAATGCATAATTTCGCCCGACGCTGCGAACTGCGCGAGATTAAAACTTTTTGCGTCATTAATTACATTCTAGCCGGTGATATGAAACAAAAGACGTAATTTTCTTCCGCCCTGCGAAGCGGTGCGCGTTTATACGAAAATAGATATTTCGCGAGGAGCGCGCGACGCTTTCGAATGATTAAAAAACTTTCGTCGACGCGCACGTCGATAACACCTATGCGACAGTGTCCTTGGGCGTCCTGAGTGACAAATTTACGAGGATCCGCGCGCGTTTTACGCGCTCCGCCGCCCGCATTTTCATATTTATTTTACGCCCGCCATCTTTTTCCGCGTTTATCGCACGAAGTGCGAACGCGCGAGGACATCTTTGACTGGGGCACCGCTCGTCGGCCGTTAGGTCTAAATTATTAATTTAATACGGTTAATACAAGCCGCATTACGGGCGGGATCTGTTTTTCCGTCGGGCGGCGGGAACGAAAACTGAACGCCGCTCCGTTTTAATATCGCCGCCATGTAAATGGCGCGAACGCATTCCTGCAGCGCCGCAGGCGACTTCGGGGAGCGCTGCCGGTCGTTATCCTTGCGCGCTGCGCGTCATAAACGCGAATATCGCTGAAATCTCCTTTGAATCATTGTTACATCGCCTCGGAACGTAACGGCTTTAATTATAATTTAAAAATCGATTCTTCTGACGCAACGACTTCCGGCGAGAAAGCGCGCGATTCAATAATATTCGGGGCACGAAAACAGGTTAGTCAAGCTATTTAATAAATGCCACGGGCACACACGCTCTTAATGAACGCGCGCGTCGAGCGTTCGGCGGAAGTGACGTCGGTTTAATTAAAGGTCGAAATTTTCTATCGCCGAAAAAGCTGCCGCGCCCGGCCACAAGCGGCGCGCGACAAATTAGTTTTATTTGCGGGCATTTTTACATGCCCGCCGCCGGCGGGCGTGTTCGGTGGTGTGCGTAAACGCGGACGAGTTTGTCAATTAGCGCCCGAGTGGTATTTCATGTTTAATTAAAGTCATTCGGCGCGCCGACGGCGGGCGCGCGGGGGGCGGCGTCGGCCGGCGAGCCGATTTTCATTCGCGATGCAGCGTCGATTACAGGACGGGTCGTATTCCGCGCGCGCGGGGGCGGCGGGGACGCGCGCCGACGAAATGGACTTTTAAAATCGTCCGGAGCGGCCGCGGCCTGTGATGCATTTGTTCGATGCGTTTCGGCGTGGAAGACGGTCGACGAATTTTCGGGTGGGCGGAAATTGGGTCGGGAAACGTAGGAACACGGCGTCCAAACGACGTCTGACGTGTCGCTTTTTGCCCGACGAGAAGATCATTAATAAGGCGCGCCGTCAGAAATGCAACGTGCCGAGATTAATCCAATCAGCTGAATGCTTTTATTGCGCGAGGTAAGTGAAGCAAACGAAGTTCGTCTCCGGACCTGCGTCTTCGAAATGTCGAAAACGCGTTTCGCTCCTTGCGTCTGTTCTATTTCGCTGCTATTTCCGTTGAGCGAAGCACAATATCGAAAATCGCGTCGAGCGCGAATCGTCGCGGCCGCCGCGCGAGAAGAGCGCGTTATCTCTAACTAGTTATCAGAGCAGAAGGCAATATGAGTTCGTTCAAACAGCGCGCACATTGTGCACCTACACAAACAGCCGGCGGGCGAGCGAGCGCGATAAAAACCAATATGGAACAGCCGCCCGCGCGACAACTCCCAAAGATTAAAAAACGCACTACCAGAAAAATTCAATTTGGGACTGCGCCCATCACCGCGTCTGTTTTTTTTTTTGGTTTGCGAAAAAAAAAATTCCGACCATTGCATAGAAACGTCTTGGGGCGCGAGTAAATTGACGAAAATATCTGGTGTCTTCAGGCCGGTCAGATCATTAGGTTTTTATTCGATTCGCCGTCCGTCGTCGCCGGGAGCCAATCAATCCTTGCGGTCCTTCTCATTCCCCTCGCCGCCGACGAATGATAAATGATACGCGCGGCTGCGTTTCGCGGCGGTGTTTTGCGCTCGTCTTTGACTTGCTGCTCGCCGCTTTGTTTCTTTCGCATTCATTGCGCCGCCATCGGAACGATTTCATTCGATTCGTACGTAATCAATTACCGTCCGAGTGGATGGCCGCGCACGCGGCGCAGAAACAATAACAAATGATGAATTTCTCGTGCGGAAAAACCCGATTGATTTTCGCCGCCAACAACGGCGCGCATTGCAAGCGGCTTTTGGAATGCCTCAAGGGCGCCGGATTCGGCGTATTTGCATTCAAAAATGGAAAGTCAATAGGAAGACATCGGAAATAAATCCCAATAATGTAGTTCCAAACTTTGCGCCGCGTTTCCGCCTCGCCAGGCATTGGGGCGCTGGGGGACGACGCGGGGGCGGCGTGTTGTTTTGGCAGTCTGCATAGAGATACGCGTATAAAGAGCATTAGGTGGTCCTCGTGCACAACGGCGATAACAGTTTTGTCCTCGCATTACGTTTGCTTCACTTATCTAATGCGCGTTTGCGAAAAAAAAAACGTCACGTAATAAACATACAGACCTACGCCATACTTTCAGGAATTTTTTACGCCAACGTGTTAATACAAAATTTTTATAGTTTATTATAGATTATTATAGATTATTATAGACTTATTGCCTCGAGCGTGTTTTTGCTTATTCTGCAATAAAAAAAGATGTGAAACTTTACAGAGAAAATTGAAACATTTGCATAATCATTTAGAAGTGTTGTTGGTTTGAAAATCGATGATCAGTCGTGTACAGTAGTTGAATTTTTATTAATACACATTGTACACACATTCGGTTTCGGTAGCAACGCCCAATGCGCAGCAGAAAGCATAAGTTTGACGTTTGGGGGATGGCCGGGGAGAGTAATGCGTGCCGACGAGGCGAGTGCGCAAATCGGGCGCGCCGAATTTGCATACAAATTCAATAAAACGCGGGTTTTCCACTCTTGCTGCGCTCGTTGCACCGCGCCGAACGTTGCGCCATCACCTGAGCGCCGAATCGAACGAAGGACAAAGGATCAAAAGACCGCGCGGTTTTCGCGCTATAAAATATCCCGACGCGGAAACGGCGCCGATTCGTGGCGATTTCTACGAGCGGCGGCGTCGTTTGAACGCGAAGATTAAAAGATGTCGTAACTTCGCGTCAAACTTTGCCGGAATCGTGTCCGGAATTCAATGAAACATTCGAAATCCGCGCGCGCGCGCGCGGCGAAGTTGGGCAACTCGTATAAATATACCCGGCCTCCCTCATGGCCTACTGAAGATGAAGTAGTTTTACGTGAGCGCTAACGTCGCCCCACGTGCGGTGGCTGGGGACTCTTTACTCTTTCAGGACTGCGCCGTTCCGGGCACTCATTGGTCTCGCCTGATATTAGAGCTATCGCTCGAGGACCATCGCCGAAATGACGCGCGCGCGCGCCGCGATCATAATTAGCGAAGAGTGGCTTTCCTCGGGAGAAAAATTAAATTTTACTTCTTCATTTGCCCGTAAATGGCAGAGGAACTAGAGGGGTAGTTAATGAGCAGCGCCATCCATCGTTGATTCGTGGAGGGTGAACGAATTCGAGCAAATTACACGCGCATTTTTAAAACGTACGTAATTAATAAGTCGACGCGACGCGACGTGAAAACGTTTTGCACGTAAACATGAAAACGTAATTAGCTCTAATTAATTTCAACGGGAACGTCCGACACGAAGAGCAATTGTCTGCAACGGCCTTTTACACGACGTTAACGCCAATTCGCCGCATTCCTAACGCGTTCGTGTCTTGTTTTATGTTACGGTTTAATATTTAAAACTTTCGCCGTTCCGGACAAGTTGGATGTAATTTGTAAGCAAGTATCCGGACGGCGGGAATATTTAAATGCGAAGACAGCTCCGGCTGGCAGTGGATGCGCGCAGATCCAGTCGTTTGCCGAGATAAAACAGACGAAAAGAAAACTGAAGCGAGGGAATGGCAAACGTCGAAGAACAAACTAACTTAGGCGTAACCTTTGTCTGATCTTGGTAGTCTGAAGATACTCGACCGTGGTCCCAAACGCCGACACAATCACGGCAAACGCCAAACGCCCGATTCCTTCACCCCCTCCCCCCCTCTACGCCGGCAAAGTTATATTGGGCGATTGTAATGTGTTTATATCGAAAGTTAAATCTTTTAAGTTTCAGCCGAACTATTTCGCGGCGTTTAGCCGACTCCAACTCCAAAAGTTTCGGCCAGATCGGCCGGAAGCGTTCTTCGGGAGTGGATCTAAAAGGTGAGGAGGTCGCGTGGGTACGAAGGCCGGCGCTTTCTTCCTTCTCGCGCCCGTCGCATCGCGGCAAGTTTTTGACATCGGAATTGATGAAGGCGATTAGGTGCGTCGAATTGCTGTAAAGTTTGAACCACTCTCGGCGGGCTTCAGACGAGGCTGATGAATCACGACTAAAAACCGGGAACGCCGAAATAATCAACATTCACACGGACGCGACCTAATTTCGCGGAGACCGTGCGATCGACCGACAACCCTTTCGAACGCGTACTTGCAAACTGGCCTCTCCCACTTTGACTTATCAATAAACTTTCCCGACTCGTTCCCCCTTTCATTTGTCACGCTCTCCTGCGCCCCGTGCGCGGCGAGTGCACCGGACACGCGGATCGTGTGCGCGGTGCTCGTTGTACCCACTCGCAGAGGGTTGCGCAAGTGATCGTGGGAGGGGTGCGCCTCTGGCACCCCTTGAGTGCAACGCGCGCTGTCGAATGCAGAATTCACCTTGTGCCGCTTAGTATGCACGCTTTTTTTTCAGCTCGACGGCACAGAGAGAAAGAACATTTCAATTCGCATTAAGCATTTATGAAGAAGGGGTCGATTTAAATATGATACATAATGTATTAGATGCGATTCGAACGTTTCTCGCTTTGTTTCGGCGCGAGCGGCGTTTGCGCAAGTTGCGACGCGCTTATCTGATAACACAGTCTTTGCAGACAACGAGTCCATCGCTCCCGGAGTCCTGCAGGCGGAATGAGGCGCGCGGAGAAGAATCGCAGGCGGTGCGCGATCGCCCGCGAGGGATAGGGAGTTACGTGCATGAGTCAGCTGTGCGAGGGGTCCTACCCTACACCTCTTTATTGGATAAGGGTGGCGCGCTCCGAGGATACCCTCCTGCACAAAGCGAGCCCGACGCCGATATGACATCAGTGTTGGTTTAGTGTTGTGGAAGTGCAGTACTGTGGTCGTTAGTTTGTAAGGCGCAAAAAAATCCTACGTGCAATAGCAACAAATTCGTGTGTCCACGCACCCAGCAGTCTAATTGCCAGTCTCGTCGTAGTGTTAATTGTGTACGTTAAGCTAGTGAGGAAGCAACGGACTCGTGATCGGAGGAGTGTAAAACCACCTTGAAGTGTTCGAAGACGTTGGAGATACTTTGAAACTGTTTGTTAACAGTGAACAGTGAAAAGTGTGTCGGATGATTTCATATTGCCGTTGACTTTGACGCTCGGCCGTGGATTGTGAGTGGTGGTGCAAAGTGTCAGAGCAACGTTCTTTGGTAAATTAAATGGACCAGGGCGCTGCTGTTGCGTAGCGTTCACGGTGTGCGTGCGCTCGGCGGCGGCGGCGGCGGCGGCGGCGTGCGTCGCGTCTGGCTGGCGAATCGATAACGTGCGTGCGTCCGGACTCCCTGTCTTCCCGACACCGCCGAGCGGGATATTTACGGCCGACGGTCGGCAGTTGGAGTGTTTCGATAGCTAATTACGATGCTCATTCCGACTTCGCCGCCGACGATGTGCACGCCGAGCGGGCCGCCCACGGGCAACCGCGANCGGCTCGACGAAGAAAAAGCCCTGAAATTCATTACGGTTTTTATTGTAAAACTTCGGCCCCACATGCGATACACGTGAAACTTTGGTTCGGACCACAGGAAAAGTAATTACAGCGATTGGGGAGTCTGGGGACCGCGGACGTGAAACCGGCGGAAAGTTTGCCGGCCTCGACGGCGTTTTTGCTCCGCCGTTATCTGGCCGGGGGACGCGCGCGGGGAAAAAGTTTGTTTGCGCGCGGGCGTTTTTCTGGTCGGGTCCGGCGTGTTGTTTGTCGAATTTCGGGTTGATGTTGCGGATGGTTATGGGCATCGGGCCGGCGCGCGCCTCGGCTGATTTATGAAGTGAGCGCGCGCGAGGCGAGCGCCAGGTGCGTCGCGGCGCAGGCGCCGGGCGGCGGCGGCGGCGGCGACGCGCG
>JAODGE020011082.1:0-10928 GCA_027574965.2 Ecitophya simulans
AAATATTGGCACATTTTTAACAGTTTGGGGGTGTACCAAATCGGCACCGAGCAGCTGTCGCCCCTCGTCAGATATTTTGAAGTTCGCCAGATATTTTCAAGTTCCCCACTGTAAGTGTCGAAGCGCGAAATGGCGCGGCGCACACCTGTTGGGAGTTTTACCGGTCGTCCGCTAAATCGTCGTTTCGATTGTTTTCTCGACGCGGCGCGACGTTAATTCGGTCCGTCTGGTCGTTTTCTGTGCCATTGTCTGCGACGCGTTCGCTTGTTCCTTCTAAGCCGGCGCCGTTGCGCGCGCAAAGAAAGAACACAAAAGAAGATGCCAAAGATGCCGATCACTTAGGAGTCCTCGCGCCGGCCGCCGCTTCGCCGACTTACCATGATCGCTCGGTTTGCAGGAAGCGCGCGCGCGCGGCGCACGTTCAGATCGACTCTCGCTTTTCGGCTCGTCGGCCGTTTCGGGGTCGCACGCGGGGCGCCGAATGCACTTATTTGGCGACGTCGGCGGCGCGCTTCCCACGCGAGACGCGTTTTGAGACGACGGTCGAGCAAGAGCGCGGAGAGGAGCGCACGCGACGGGCTGCGAGCGACGACTGGAGCGACTGGAGCGAAGGCTGCGACGGGCGCGCGCGAGCGGAGTATCGCAGTCGGCGCGGTTCGCGGCCTGCTGAATGAATCCGAAGAGATTGAGCGCGCGCGCCGCTCGCGACGCGCGCGGTTCGGAATTTTTCGAACGTCGCGGATTTTTCGCATTCTACGAGGCGGCCGCCAGAGAGAGAGAGGCGGACACCGTTACGTCATATAAGCGCGGCGAGTCGGATTGCAGGTAGGCGATTTTTCACTTTGGTTTTTCTTTTGTATCCTTCCAATTAATATGCGCGCTTGCGGTGTGGCCAAACCATTGGATTACGGATGAAACGACCTTTTCGCAATGTTCAGTGGTGCGGTTCGAAGCCGACAATGAGTAGTGAAATAGTTGTTCTTTCAATTTTAGTGGTACCCGTTGTCGAATTTTCGCTGAAAGTGCGCCAAAATGGCACTCAAAGTTGACATTGTTTGTAAACTTAGGTTCTACGTGCTAATTTTGTGACTTTGTGATAATTTTATAGAAAAAAAGTCGTTATTTATATTTTACTATTAGTATTTTACAAGATGCCGTGTTTTTGATTAAACACAACGTTGCCGTGCAAAATTGACTATAACTCATGCGCAAGGCGCAATAATTAGTGATTTTTTTTTATTTCATAGAGAAATAGTTGTTTCTTTTATTTTAGCACTACCTGTCTTTGAATTTTCATAAAATTTACTTTAAAACGGCACACGAAGTTGGCCAATTTTTGTACTATTTTCAGTTTTAGAATATATTATTCCAAGAATCTAATAAAAAGTTTGGTTCTTTTTAAGACCGCAAATGGACTTACTTACACTTACGTTTTTCTTATCCTATACAATGCTATTATCTATCATTCCTATTTCACTAAATTTGTTGCTGGTGGGAATTATTATTCCGACTGGAGCCCCTTCTCTACTCCCCACGTTAATAAATTTTAAGTCCGAATTATTTTTCGTATTTCAAGTTAATTTTTAGTATGCTTAGTGGTTTCGATCGATGCTTAACGCTTGGTGGATATGGGGTACCTCAATAAACCACCGAGACTTTACCACAAGCTGAAATGATAACATATATATAGTAATTGAGAAATTATTTTGTTGTTTATTATACAAATTAGGTTACATCTACATTACGGCTACATGCACATTATAATGAAGAGAGTGAACGAAGAAAGCAGGGGAGTATTGATTAGGTATAGAAATATACAACTAATCCGTATTAATCAATGCACGTTTGCTGCTGATTTAGCGATATTGACAAGATGTGAAGACAAACTACAGAAGAAACTAGAAGAATGAATTTGTAATGAGCATGTACGCAACAAAAACGAAAGTGATGGCATCTACCCCAAAACAAGTAAAAACAAATATAAGAATAGACAAGCACATAGAACAAGTTGAGGAATATAAATACCTAGGAACTATCTTACAACGAACAGGACAAGAAGACACAAGCATCAATAACAGAATAGCTACTACACACTGAGTAAATAGCAGGGAAAAAAGAATTGGCAAGAAGCACCAAAATGAATGCCGGTACGACCTGGAATCTTAATGAAAAACAGAAGAGCACAAGAATAGAGTATCTAGAGTGTCGAGAAGATATAGGATAAGGAACGAGGAGATAAGAAAACAGTTAGAAATACAAAGCATGGAAGACTAGAGACGAAGAGAGACAATTAGCATGGTGGGGACATATGAAAAGAATGGGAAAGGATACAGAAACAGAAACAAGGAAGCCGGACCAAGAGGAAAGAGAAGAAGAGGAAGACCAAGAAAATCGTGGAATTAAACAGTTGAGGAGATACTAAAGAAAAGGAAGACAACGCCCAGAGAAGCAGAGAAGATGGCTCAAACAGGACGGAATGGAAGGAGTTTATAAAGGGACACAAATAAATAGTTCAAAATCCGACACCCGGATTGGTTAAACGGATTTAAAATTATATACATATGTTATGTCTATGTTATTCTGTTATGTCTATGATTATTCTCATGTTCATTAGGTCCTTCAAATTTGTTTTTAAAATTTTTGCAATTCATGCAAAATGCAAGATTTTACAAAAGTTAAAAACGTTCAAAACTCTGTCAACTATGAATGTACGCTAGCGCCCCCAAGTACAGAAGATGGAAGTTCAGGCAAAGTGAGGTTTTATCTGCTTGACACTCGCTGAACTGAAGGTAGTTCTAAACTGTTCTAAACTGATGGAAGTATGTCGTCTATGACCTTTGGTCAGAAAACATTTACACCCACACCTCCAGAAAAAGGCAGTTTTCCATTGGACCACGAGGGGCTTTGCAAAAAGTTGATGATTAAATACATGACGTGTTTGCTCAAAAACGACAGCCATAACTCTGAGTGTCGTAAGGAATCCCAGGACTATTTGGCCTGTCGAATGGAAAACAACTTGATGGCCAAAGAAGAGTGGTCCAAGCTGGGATTTTAAAATGGTCAACATTCTCATTTGTTGCACTGGCAGTGTTGCTACAATCAAACTACCTATTCTTATTAAACAATTATTGGAAACTGAAACAAACAAAGTAATCTAATCAACCAATAAATGAATGAGCATTCCTAATTATAACACAATCTATAGGTGTCTGTCATTGCCACTGAACATTCAACAAAATTTTTTGATGCAACTGAAATCCCTGCAGCAGTACACATTTATAAAGATGAAGATGAATGGACAACGTGGAAAAAACGAGGAGATCCAATTTTACACATTGACTTAGGAAAGTGGGCAGATGTATTAGTTATAGCTCCACTGGATGCAAATACATTAGCAAAAATAGCAAATGTAGGTAGTTTGTATATTCCATCCAACAAACTGAAAAATGATTAGTAATTATTGTAATTTGTAGGGTTTGTGTGACAATTTGCTCACGTGCACAGTAAGAGCATGGGAAATTTCCAAACCACTTGTCTTCTGCCCTGCAATGAACACCAAAATGTACAATCATCCTTCAACCATGGAACAAATTGATAAATTGTTAAGTTGGGGTTATCACATGGTGCCTGTAATACAGAAGACTTTAGTATGTGGTGACACTGGAGTTGGTGCAATGGCAGAAGTTAATACAATCGTAACAATAATTAGGGAAATCGTTCAAAATATAGAGTAACATTTATGTTCAGAATTATTAGAACAATAAATACCTTTGAAGCTAACAAAAATAAATTACTTTCTGTATATCAACGCCATTAAACATCGTATATCGATGTAATCTAGAACATTTAAAACAATTATGTAATATATTTCACTTTGGAAAATGATTATTACAAGCAACGTGCATATAAACTAATTCTGCGACTGTTTCAAGCATGAGTAACAACGCTCGCAATCAACCCGAATAAAAAGATTGGATGTTGAAGCAACATTTCGTACGGTCAAGAACTCGCAAGAACTGGTAAGAATAAACAAGGAGATTTACTTAAAAGAAAACACGTACCATCAACATAACAAACAAAACCATCTAAACATCACAGACTTTTATCTACATTGTCCTAAATTACAATGACAAATAAAATCGCTGTTGGTTCTAAAGTGTGCTCATAGATCGTTACAAAACTATCAGTTTACAGTTCTACGCTAACGCTCGATTAGTCTTCGGGCATGTATAAAACAAGATCGTCGTAGACGAAGAGAGAAAGGTACAGATAAAAATATTTCGTCTCGATATGTCACACGTATAACGCGACTGGGTAAAGGTATACAAACGTTATTTTGTTGCTTCTCCAATAGATTTTAAATCGATTCACATGACGCGTAAAATAGACGCTTATAAAATGATTCTCAATGCTCAACAAACAGCGACGACTTATAAAATATCTCGTTTAAAACTTTTTCTATGTACATTCAATGTTTAGAGAACGTTTATAGGACTAACTGACGAACAATTACAATTCATATAAAGTTAAGTTATGTTGTAAATTTGGTCTAGTTAAAAACGACGCTCGTTCGACAATTACAATTACGATGTAGTTCGAGATATGTAACTCCTAGCCACATGTAGTAAGCAATCTAAACACAGAATATCGTCACTCACAATCAGTTTAGTTAAATTTCACCATCATCATCATCATCATCATCGTCATACGCGCTGATGTGACTCTCGACCGCATGATAAAAGTTATGCACATTGCTACCGATCAATCAGTGAATACATTGCTTAAACAAAACACAATCGCTCACGCTGAGGAATGACCGCCGAAATCGATAGTTCGTGAAAACAAGTCGATTCGTTAGATTCGCGCGATTAGATCTTTGCAATTACTTGTTGGCATTTGTTGGACTTAGGCAACACGCTTAAATTACAATTAGACGCTGTTGAAACCCTTCGGATTGATGATCGATACGTCCGTTACAAGCACAGATATTCACTTGTACATATATTCCGGTTCCGAATATTATTAGGCACTTGTTTGGCAAGACAGTATTTCAACGCAGCTTTCTTCAGCGCACGCTTCAAGTCCACGTTCCTCGTAGCACCACAATTCATTCGCGGCAAAACATCACACAGTACAAGACGTCCGCATGCGATATTTACATAGAAATTCATCTAAATATGTTACAATTTTATCTTATATTACGTTAGACTTAAGGCGCTATGTTTATATTCCATGTATCACAATCTGTTTCATAAATTTAGTATAAATTAATTAATTAATAAGTAAATATTCTGTTTCTCTGCGATAAATGTTTTTTTTCTATGCGCTTTGCCATGAACGTGCGTCGGCGCATTCGACGTTCGAGTCGCGGCCAGCGCACGATCGTTGCATTCGCGAAAACGGGAGGACGGGAATTAAAACCAAAGAGATTTTTCACTATTAACTTTCGCGGCTCTTCGCGTGCAGACGGCGCGGCCAGGGGAACGGCCAGTCGGGCCACTGTCTAGGAACTTGCCCGCCGACGTTGCCCTCGAAGTACAGAAAGATGTTGAACCACCACATCCTAGAGAGGAGGTTCTTCTCGGACGATTGCTGCAATATGCAATGCGCGTCAATACGAATGTGATTCGGATCGGCATTTAACGCGGCGCTCAACTCATACCTTCAGACCGGCGTTGTTGGCCAACGTGTGGTAGATCCAGAAGATCCTGGTGGTCACGTAGTAAGCGATGATCACGTCTATCGTGTAGTGGGAGCGCGACCACTGCAACATAAACACGCCCGTGACGGCCATGGCCCAATACAGCCAATGCAGCAGATAGAGTTTCTTGGGAGTATCTGAAACCGGAGCCGGCATTAACGTCGCGTCGCGCGCACATGCACGGAACGCGTTCGACTCACATTCCGAAATGAACAGATAACTAATGACTATCGTCAACGTGTGCCCGCTGTAGATGAAGTCCCCGCAATAGGTCTGCTTGCCGTTGATGGACAGGCCCATGCCCGAGAGCATTTGCACCACGCGCTTGGCCATCTCCAGGCTGGTGGTGTGATTGCTCTTCGGCGAGCAGTAGTAGGTCGTGCTGGAGATGGGCAGGACCGTGACGAACATCGTCACGGAGCGATAGATGTACAGCAGGCTCATGATTAGGAACAGGCGACGTGCGATGATGAACCTGGAAACAGCGCGAGGTCGTTAGTATCCGCCAACATGATGCACGCAGGCGTCGGACAAGCACCTGTGCTTGTGGAACACGATGACGACCAGCGTGGAGTTGAAGGCGATGATGATGAGGTACTCGGACACGGTGAGGCCCCAGTCGTGGACGCCGAACAGGTCGAAGAAGACGTCGGGAAGCGGGCCGTGATCGGGCACGCGTTCGTGCACGTGCGCCAAGGAGATCAGGACGCACAGGCTGCTGCAGAACATAATCAGGGCGGCTAGAACGAGAACGCATCGTTACCGTCGTTCGCGTTCGCGTTCGACCCCACGCACCTATGAGGGTCTTCCAGCGCTCCTGCGGAAACCTCGGCTCCTCGCGCACGGGCGTGGGCATGTTGATCTTGATGACGCCATTCTGATCCTGGTGCGGCTGCAGGGCCAGGTCCTCGTCCTCCTCGACGGCGAACTCGTCGACGTCCGCATGCCCGACGCCGCCCCACTTGTCGGCCTTGGTCGGCGTCGGCAGCAGCGGCTGGCGCTGGTACAGGTCGCCCTGGGTCATCGCTGGCGGCTGCTGGACGTTCGAGTGCTGCTGCTGCTGCTCTGGCGGCGGCGGCGGCGCGTTAACGTTGACGCCGATCAGGTCGAGCACGATCGTCGCGTTGTCCGCGTCGGCGTGATCCTGCGATGCTCGATGGACGACTTCCCCGTTCGAATGTATGCTTCCATAATCGGCGAATTTGGGTTCAAGAACCATTCTGAAACCGACCGAGAGCGTTACGCACGCGCACGGCAGCGAAGCGAGCGCGACGGACGCGGCGGCGAAATACACCTAAGCTCCGGCGGCGCGTCTATCGTGAAAATCTCCACTCGCCGCGCTTTCCGCCGGCGTCCGCGACTTTCTTTCGGCGTTGTGCTCGACATCTGATTGCGCCCGACGCACTAGCGGCAAGCCTCTAACGCGCGGCGAACACATTCAAGGTTCGGCCGCTTATCAATGTTTTGCGCGCGCGACATTTCAGGTATGCGCGCTTCGAACGCGGCGACAAGGCACCCGACTTAATTTGAATCGACAATGGCGGGCCTACGCATCGTCGTCGCGGCCATTTTGCGCTACCAATTAGTCCGGCTGCAATTAAATCGGCCTCGATAACAACGCCTCGTGCTGGTAGCGCGGCTGATAAACCGTAAAATCTTGAAGGTCAAGCGTGAACCGCAACCGTGCCGCGCGTTCTAGAAGTATTTTTTTTGTTTTACGTGCAAATCCATTATCACCTTTCAACATGGCGGCATTTTGCATACGTCAGGTATGCGCGCGCCGGTTGCGCCGTAAACACGTATAATTTATGTGGAACTGATAATTATTAATTATTTAGCGCCTTCGATATAACAAACGGATTTCGTGATGTTTCGCTCCGTGGCGCGAAACATCTGATCGACTGCCAAAATGCTGATGTAACGAGGAATAACGCGCAAAAACACGCCGAAACGCATTCCGGTCCGCGGGGGATACGTTTGCCTTGAAACGGCTTGGACACGACGACCGCAACTTACATCTCTCCAATGTCACTCAAGTCCCGCCGGTTCCGACTCGACTGCGCCGCGCAGAACGGCGAGCGCAAAGGTTGCGGAGTGCGGTCATCATGCGCGTTGCGGACCGTTTTAAAGAGCCGCTCGACGGCCGGAATCCCGTTGCGCGGCGACGACGCAACAAGTGCCGCGTCACGGCGGCGAAAACACGCGAACGACGCACTCGCGCGCCACGCACTTTGCGCACGACGCGCTCTCACCGCGCCGCCGCGTTCGCCGACGGCGGCATATTTGCGCGCAATTCGCACAGCCGAATTCGGCCGCCCGCCCCCGCGGTCGCAGAACGCCGGCGTGACGCGATTGATGACCGACGCGGAGCCGCGACGCGCGACCAGCGACTGCGGCGGCAGAGACGAGGGGCAGGCCAAGCGCGCGCGCGCCTCGGCTTAAGCGGGACGGGCACGTAAATATCGGGATCAGACGCTGAGCTTGCGCACCGCGCCGACGCGCGAACGCTGCCCGGTCGCCTACGTGCACTGCGCCGGCGCCGCTCGCGCGCTCTCGCTCGCGACGGACGCGGCGAGTGCGACGAAGCGACTTCGACCGCCTCGACCGCGCCGATTGGCCGAGCTGACCAGAAGACGCGCCACAGCGCAGCGGAAGCGATGATTCTCTGCGAGTTTAATCATACCTACGACTTTAATCGATTAATCGACATATCGATATATCGATATATTGTGGTTTTGCAATTCGAAATTATCAAGAATCAATTCTTTTTGTTCTAGTATGTATTAGTGATCAAAAACATATCGAGTTTTATATCGATTTAATTAAACAATATCGATATATCGAAAAATAAAATATCGCTGAAAAAAAATGCGTAACAGAAACAAAAATCGATATATCGATATATTTTCAACATCCTTAACGGTATCGGTTTGTGCACATCGAACCTTCGAGACGGAAATTCGCGCGCAGTGTTGTGGTAAACAGTGACGATAACGCGCGTTACAGATTAATCACGTGTGTGTTCTCAAACCTGAATGTGACTCATCGCAGTACGGACATGTTCGTTTATTTTCTGCTTCTCGTCGCGTCGTTCGTCGGGAAAGCGGCGCGTTCGTTGGAAGATTGCGAAGGCCATAAAAGTGTTGCGCACGACGCACGTGATGAAAATCATGACATAATGCCTTTTTAATGGCATCGAAAACATCTCATTACGTCGGCGATCCGTCCGGGCAGCCGGCATCAATGTTTTATCGAGTAATCGACTTTATAAACAGCATAACGGCGCGCCACGCGTACGGTCAAAGATGTTCGAGAACCGCCACTAATATTCAACCGTTCCTGAACATTACTAACCACCATGTACAACACTTTCGTTGAATGTAACGTTTTATGCAAGCGCGTTTCAAACGTTGCGACTGATGTTTACGATGGTTCACGAATGCAGACGACGGCGATGCTTTGAATGACTCGACTGTGCACTCTGCGATAGCGATGTCGAAAATCCAAAGAAGTATCGATATATATCGAATCAATATATTTTGGAAATATCGTTATCGATATATAATTAATTTGAAAAAAATATCGATATCTCGATATATCGCGCTCGATTTTAAATAGAATATGAAATTGTCAAGAAAGAATTCTGTGTCCCAGCATAATATTTACAACCCGGTTTCATATATATTAGAATTTGTTTAAAAAATATCGACTTTTATACCGTTTCGATAGTCCAAATTTAATATCGATATATCGATATATCGAAAAATAAAATATCGCCCAAAAATATCGTCCAAACAAAAATAAAATATCAATATATCGATACATTTTCGACATCCCTACTCTGCGAGAGTCGTACGAAAACCGTTGCTGCGATCATCCGCACGAACGCTAAGCACACACAGCGAAGATGCAACAAATGCGAATGGAACGAGACGCGCATGCGCGACGAACGAAAGCGAAAACTGCTCAACCGCTCCGGCTCTCCGTGCCCCCCAAACGATGCTATTCGATGCTGTGCGCAAGGTTCAACGAGTGCGATCGCGCGCATTCAAGGGCAATCGGTCTCGATTCGCCGCGTTCAATTATCAATTGCGCGCGCCACGTGCCAGACGTAAGAAAAACAACAAAACAATTAGCGACGAACGTCGTTTGACAGTCGCGTTACGTCGATATCAATCTCCGATGTGAAAATGAAAAGCGGACGCGACTTAAATATTTGAATACTACGAACGATTACGCTCGACCACCGTCGAGCCGCGTCCTTTAATCGATACGAGGAATGTTTCTCGGCAGTCATCCGTGCGAACGACGCGAGGTCGCCACAGCACGCGTAATTTCTGTTCGACGCGCATTTCTCCACATTCTCGACGCGTCGAACTAATAATACCACGCGAACGAATCGCCGAAACGGTCGTAAAAACATCCCGAACGATTATTGCGCACAACTGCAGATGGCGCCGAATGACGTCATCGGTCGCGAAATCGTAACCTCAATCGTTTCAAGGCCAATCATCAAGCATATCATCACGTCGCTCTCGTTCGATTCGGACGAATCAAAACGGTGGTCATCGCCCGACAATGTTATCTTATCGCATCGCAGTCAGTCACTAATTACATAATTCGAACGCACCGAAACATTTTACAAACGCGCGCGACCGACGATGACCAAGCCTTCGCTGTCAGCGATAAACGGTTACAATGCGCGGGCGGAATGTTCGACGTGTTTTTAAACGTTGTAATAAAAACAGCCAAGCGGCAAAAAACTGCATCGGCGACGACGCGACGGCGAAAAACAATAAACCATGCTCAGAAACCGAACGCCACACCGACCAAATGGTTTTTATCTATGTCGTTAGTCACGTATTCGTATGAGTTTGAGCCGTCGGAGTTTGCAACTGAAAAGTTTACGTGGCACGTGGCGCGTGGCACGTGGAGATTGATTGTTGACGTGCGAACGTGCGCGTGCGCGTCGACGAAACGAACGTTTTTCGTTAATGTTAACTTGCGCAAATTCCATGCGACTTGCGGCACTTACAACACACGTCGATAGACGGCGCGCAGCATCTTCGCGAAACGTAACGCCAAACTTCGAAATCTATAAATACGTCGCGACTTTCCACGCGCCGAGCTTCGTCGTTGACGGGCCGGCGCCCAAATCGGTACTGGTTTATCAACAAAAACAACAACTTATCGAATCTAATCCGCCGCGCGCACATTACGCAAAAAA
>JAODGE020011083.1:0-16242 GCA_027574965.2 Ecitophya simulans
GGATGAGAAGCGGAAGCGCGAGGAGGACAGTGCCGTCGCCACTGAAGCTGCAGTTGCAAAGACTGACGCTGAGCCTGCCCCTGTACCCGAGGATGACGTGGACAAGGTCAAGCACGCCAGGCGTGACGACCGACGCCGTCGCACGGATGAGAAGCGGAAGCGCGAGGAGGTGAAGAATGAAGCAAACTGCACCACGGCTGTGGACAGAGATGCTGTATCTGACACCACAAGGCAAAGTCGTGACACTGAAAATCGTGAGGCGCACGGGGCACTTCCCAGCGCTGGTGGTGATGAGGGCGACTACATGCCGGTGACACAGCCTCAGCGAGCTTCACGCCGGTCCGTGTCGCTGCTAAGGGAGGTGCTGGAGGACCTCTTGGAGGACAATGAGAGCACTGGAAAGCTTCAGAGGAAACTCTCTCCACCGTTGCTGGACACTGCAGTGTCAAGGCGGCCTGGATCCAGCGCTCTTGCTGACAAGAAGAGAGGGGGAAGTTCCGCCCGCTTAACCCCTTCAACAGCTGCAGCCACATCATCTGGTAAGGTGGAACCCGATTCTCACCCCAGTGCGCCACCACCAATTCGATTGCCGATGACCGCCCCTTCGCGGCAAAGCTCGAGCAGTGGAATAAAGGATCTGCCAGCGACACCACCAGCCCATTCTTTGCCAGACGGAGCGGTGGCGTCAGCGCGGAGTTCAGGAGGCGGGAGCTGGCAACGAATAGGGGCAGCTCGTTCTAGTGCGGGATCCATTCTAGCAAAAAGCGGCAGTGTCAGTCCGTACGAGGGGAAGCGGTCACCGCCGCACTTGTCGTCTCCAGGCTTTCCAGAAAAGAGCCCAGCGTTGGGCTTCACGCAAGTCCTCAACTCACTCTCTGAGGAGTTTAGCCTGAGCCCCTCCTCTTCGTCCTCAGAGTATTTGTACGATCACGATGACACTTAATAGCATACATAGACTAAGTGGCTGAAGCACGGTAATGTCCTTATGGAGGGACAACAATAACAACAACAAAGAACGACTCCCTGCTTCGTGAGTTCCATTTCGAAGGGTCGGAGGCGGCGAACATGATTGACAAATAGTCACTGTCTGATTGTTTATCGCCGCGCTTGTTATTAACAATCACTAGAGGTGTGTTGTCTATACTCATTTAAACGCTTAAAGCGCATTCCCCCCCCCCCCCCTGCCCCTCACACGTGCTTCTTCTCACATGTACAGTCTCGTACTACACAGGCACACGCGCGCGCGCTGGGACTGACCCAGTGACTTCAATCATAGGCCGTTAGCCCTCTCTAGCATCGTCACGGTGAGCCATGAACCAGGCTCTTGACCCTGCGAAGGCACCGCAGTTCCTGGACATGATGCTGCGGAAGAACCGCATCGTGCTGATCTCTGCCACGTACTGCCAGTTCTGCACGCGGCTCAAGATGCTCTTCATTGAGCTGAAGCACCGCTTTGTCTCGCTGGAGATTGACATCATACCCAATGGACGTGAGGTGTTCCAGGAGGTGGTGGGTCGGACAGGTGTGCACACGGTGCCGCAGGTCTTTCTGAATGGCAAGTTCCTTGGCGGCTACGACGACATTGTTGCTCTCTACCAGAAGGGGGACCTCTCAATGACACTGGAAAAGAAGTAGCAAAACGGCAGGGCCGTAGGAGTGCGGTTATGGCATGCCTGCTCCCCATCACCACCACCGCACCACCTTTTCTTTTTGGTGGTGTTGTTGGGAGAGGAAGAAGGGGGGAGGGAGAGGCTTCATCAGTTGTTCATGTACTCACTTCAGGAGGGCTTAGGTGCCACCTTTTTTTCGTTTTATCGTTGCTCAGAGGCCCACATGACAACGGAGTATCTCTGGAGGCACTACCTCGCTCATTGCCTCTTTCTATATATATATATATATATGTGTGTGTGTGTGTGTGTTGCTTGTGAAATAAACGAGGAGGGTTCCCCATGAAGTATTCTCACATTAACTCAGCAAGAAAGCTCGAAAGAGAGAGAGAGAGAAAGAGTATGCGCTCGAGGAACTCTGATTAGATCTCTGACCCTCCTGACTGCCGGTCCAATTCATCAAATGCCCACCGGGAGCTTTATGGTGTGGCGGCGGGTATTCTGCCCAATCCCTCTGCACAATGTGTTCCTTTCATACAATACATGCGTGACACTTTCATGTACACTTTTTTCGTCCTCTTCTCATTTACATCCCTATCCTATTATTATGTACCTGCCCATTAGTTTGGGTTTTATGATACTCTCTTCTATTCGCTGTCGTAGAGTTTATTAAATTATTTATATACTTTGCTCCCAGATTCATTTAGGCTCTTTCTATTAACTTTCCAACAGACCCCCGGAATCACCTGGTCTTCTCTCTTTCCTTATCAACCCCCTCACTGCACTTTTTACCTTATCCACACATAACACCTGTGCTTCATAGGGGTAACTTTCTATACACTTCTCTTTCTTTTCCAGCGAGTGTTGTTCAGTAATATATATATATATATATATATATTACTGAGCTGGCGTGTGTTTGTGTGTTCTATTGCTATCCTCCCACCACTGATCTCACAAGAACTAGGTCCTATTACTTTTAGGTAGCATTGTTTCTCTCCTCTCCCCACCACCACCACCACTACCACCACCTCTTCCGCTACCTCACCGTGAATATTTTTTTATCTTAGTTCGTTGCTGAACCTTTTTTTTTCGACTGCCTCACACGCTAGTTGGGCATCAAGGACATAGGAGTGGGCCCCTCTCTAGCAGTGAGCACAGGCACAACAGGTATCCGAATATATATATATACACCTTGGAGAGCTCCACGTGTGCGTCCATGAGCAACAATCATTCCATCCAGTCTTCGAAGGTCACCGATTATCCAGTTCCCCTGGAAGCCCTGGATACTACTGATGACAACGATGCCGAGGAGGATGGCGTCCTTGACACAGCAGAGGGTGTGCTGCTTTCCCCCGTCCTTGTCGACGCCCGTGATCGTATGCGGAGCCTCGCGCGGTTCGAGGACGCCGACTCTCCCAGCGCTGCCGCGCAGCACAAGACCACCGCTGGCACGGTGGCCAAAAGCAATGTGCTGATGTCGCCCATGCAGAGCGGTATGCAATGGCACGGCCTCACCCCTACTGCCACGCTGGGCAGCATGTCGAGTGGCAGCTCCGCCCCTGCCGCCTTGCATGACAGCAGCGCGCAGGTGTCCCTGTTGAGTGGTACGGTGGATTTGCCCCCGCACCTGCCCGTTGAGAGCACGGCCGTCCGCCCGTCTGCGGCTGCCGCTCTGAGCACCAGCCGTGGCACCAGAGGCTGGGGCCCCAGCGAGGAATTGGTGGCGACCCCGGGGCACTTGTCCCGGCAAACCTCCCCAGCACCGCATGGGCTGGAGTCTATTCTGACAACTACCACACTCACCTCGGCACTGGCGCGGAGGGAGAAAGTGACGCGCTTGGAGGGTCGCGGACTCTCACCGCTCTCCCACGGCCGGTTCGCGGTGACTAGGCAAAAGGGTACGCAGACACGCAGCGAACGCACCACGATGAATCGCAGCGTGAGGGTGAGTTCGCCGATCAAGGACAGCTGCGCATCTGTACCACTAGCTGACGAGGACGAGGCAAGTAGACGGAGCAGTCGTAGCGAAGGCAACACCGTGGTGGCGACACACACTAAATACGCACCGAATCAAACCCTTCAGAGCTGCCCAGTTCCGCACCTCGCTGCGGAGAGCGGCTCCAGCAACCTGAGTTACAGCTCGTTGTCACGTAGTTTTGAGGGTGTGCGGAACTTTTTCGATCTGAATGTCGCACCGTGCAACTCGGACAGAGATACGGGCTCGGATAGCGGGACTCTTTATGCGTGCTACAGCGGTGGTAGCACTGGTGAAAAGAACAGGATGCGGGATCCTTCGTCGCTATCTACTGGAAGAGATGTTGTGACTCTCAAAGCGCTGAAGGCGTCGACAGCGCTTCCCACTCTGATGCCTCTCCGTTCCTCTGTTGGTCCCCACCGCTATGACTCCTGTATCTTCCTGCAGCCAAATCCTCCACAGAGCCGCCCGTCCTTTCGCAGCGTGCTCTCGGACACCAAGAGGTGGCAGCGCCATCCCGGGCGCGTGGAGCGGCCACCACACCACCAAGACGAATCAAGCAGCACGGCTATCTTCACCCCCATTATTAGCACTGTATCTTCTCCAAGCTCGATCGTTTCCCCCCGCTCATCACACACACACACAGAGGGACGAGCAGGCCCAGTGAGCCTGGATTGACAAGCGTACAATCTTTACCGGCGTCGCTGTTGCTGCTGCTGCTGTTGGTACTTTTGCATATTCTGGTGATAACAAATACGGAGTATGGTTTATATCAGTGTTGCGTTTATTGTCAATAACTTTTATAAAAAAGACATATCCACACGCTCATATTTTTCTATGTGCTCCTTACCTTACTCTTCTTTTCCTATGATATCGCAACTCCAGTGAAAAAGAACGCAATAATCCGGTTCAACAGTCTTGGTACCTCCCTCTCTCCCTCTCAGCTATATGAGATGGACAGCCCAATAAAAAAAAATGGCGGTGTAGATGAAGAGTGGGAAGAGAGCACCTAATGATCAGTTAGCCAGGTCTTTTTGCCCGCTCTCTCTCTTCTCATCCTCCGCCCTTTCGTACAATTCATCGGTTCCTTATATCAGTTCCAGTACACTAATTTATGCACTGTCTATGTTTTCTTACTTCTTTTAGCGGGCACTGGCCTGTCAGAGAGTATGTGCCCCCCCCCCCTCTCCTTCCTTTCGGTGACTATCATCTTATGTAATCGTTTGTCCTTTTTTTGTTTGTATGTACCTCCACCAGGACATCCTGAGTGCTGCTTAAGTACTTTTATTTTTTACTATTGTTTATAGTTGTCACGTTTTCCCCCTAATGGTGGCCTGTCTTTGTCCCCCTTCTCTTCCTCCTCTCCTATCCTCTTACAAGCACACACTCACATACTTTCTTCTGTGAACCTCCTTCAATAGAAACCAGTCACATCCGCCTGCAATGCTCGGGCTCTTTCTCTGTGCTGGGCACCAATCTATTCCATCTTCACTGAAGCGGTTCCATTCCAAGCACGCTCGTCTTGTTATTTGTGATGTCAATACTGCCGTGACTCTCTCCCCCGCCATTTTGCCGACTATTTCTTGTAATTGCTGTGCCGATACGATATTATGCCGGATCTCCGGCTTCCTTCTTACTCACCCCTGATCGTATGTGCAGCAAAGGAAAGGAGGAAAAATGCTGCATGCACATTATATTTGCGTGAGGGAGTTTTGAGGCGTTCATCGCTGTATTAGGTCACATTTGTTTTATTATTATTATTATTTGAGTGTGTCCGTGAATATACAAACATGAGTATCCCTATGAATGCACCGTCGATCAGATGTTGAGGATCTATAGATGACTACTGCCAGCGGTTCATGAACACTTACATGTTGGATTTCACATTACTGTCTTCAAATACCTTTCTTTTTTCCCCCTCCCTCTTGTTGTCCTCCCTCCCTGAGTACTGTTTCTTTGTTGGTGCCTCTAACACTGTTACGCGTAAGCACACGCACTTACTAGCAGCATAAGGAAGGAAAGGAAAACACAAATACGTCACCTCTTCCTCTCCTCCCCTGGAATCAAAACAGGAAGCAAACTCAGAAATAGTTATCACTTAAAAGGGTGTGTGTAGCTCTCCTTTCTGCGCTCGGTGAAAAGGGGGGAAAAAAAGAGATCATACTGATAGTGTTGGTTTTATTGTATGATTTTTATTATTATTTAGCTGCTCTTTCGCTCCTCTATTAGTTATTAGTGAGGGGTCAGCTCCTCCCAGCACATAGCTGGACACTGTTTTTTTTTTACTCAAGAAGGGACGCCACCTTTTTTTTAGTATTGTATTCTCCGACGGAATATAAAAGAGGAGAGAGAGAATAAACGTAGTTTGAAAAGGAGAAATATATATATATATATAAGTATGATCCCTGCTTTGAAGTTCGGGTCCAAGGGCTCTAAAAGAAACTATCGGCCCAACTCTTCCTTGTCAAATAACTCACACTCCGACGACGCTGTGAGAGCCCGGCCGCGCCCTAAGGGCCACAGGTCCAATAAATCCGCCCAAAAGTCCCCAAACTCACAGAAGTTCTGGCAGTTTATGAGGCCATCGAGGAAGCCCTCGAAAGGTCGGCGTCTCATCTCCGACATAGACTCTTCAACCAAGCAAGAGTTCACATCAATGCAGGAAGTCGCCAGGATGCCCACAAAAGGAAGTCACTCACGCACCAACTCTATCTCGCTGGCCAAGAACCTTGGTCCACAAAGGCGTAGCAGCAGTAACAAGCTGGGTATCCAGCACACCTCTCCCACCACAGAGTCCAACCGCGTGAAGGACTCCCCTGAGCAGCGCAGGCTCTCGGATGGGCGGCACAACGCCAAGGGTGGCCAGATCACTAACAGAGATGCGACGAAGGTTTCAGAGACCTCCCGGGAGGTGCACCCACCGCACAAAGACGCGGTACCAGCGTTGCGTGATGAAGCACTGCCAAACGATGTGGAGCCGATCACGCCCAATGCGGTTAACCGGAGGCAGCCCTCGCCACTCCCCTCCGACAGCAGCAGCGGTGACGCTGCCGTCGCGAGCAACAACACGCTGATGAGCTTTGACTCTGAGCTGTTTATGACGAACTACGCGGAGAGCTTTGAGGAGCACCTTTTGCAGCATAGTAACGCGATGGAGGGGGTGCGCGCAACGAATGCGGTGCCCGTGATGACAGCTTCAACCACCACCTTTGAGGATGCACAGCAGGACAATTCACAGAGGCAAGCACAGGACTTGTATGGTATCAGGGCCCTGTTGGGCCTCTCACGGAAAGCAACGACCCCGGGGCCAGAGGAGCACAGGGGTGTCCACCCCTACGAATCTGGCACCGTCGCCGAGCGGTCCAGTCCCCGCTCAACACTCAACGCCATGCCGGTGTCCGCCACCACCACCACCACGGCGGCAGTGAAGTACCACATGATCCCGAGGCCGCCCTCTGTCAGCGGTAGGAGCGAGCGCGGGGCGCTGGGCTCCAGGACCCGCTCTCTCTCCGCAAGCCCTGGCTTTGAGGGCGACGCCGGGCTCAGCTCACTCCTCGCGCAGCGCCACCCCACTGCCAACGAGGGCCCGCGACGCAACAGCAGCCCCATCCCGCCCTCTGCGGGGGTGACCACCCAGCCTTTTGCGAGGTCGAACTTTGACAAGGCCGGCTTCGTCGACGAGGACGATGAAGATGAGGAGGAGGAGCGGATGCGTAAGTTCCGTGGAGAAATCGTAGCGAGCGACTACAACTACTCCACGGCGAGCCTCTTTAATGGTAGACCTCCCTACGGTAACCGACAAGCGACGGAGACGGGTAGGATGCTAAACTTCCCTTTCATCTCTATGTATCTTTCATTGTCACAGCGCGAGGAATGGCGTAGCCCTGGCAGTAGTTACGAAAGTGCTGAGGAGCGGGGAGAGGAGCTTGCCGGGGAGGCCAACGGCGAGCCAGAACCAGAGGAGCAGGAGCCCGAGGAGGAGCGGCAGGAAGAACAGGAGCATAGCCCCGAAGAACCCGAAGAGCAAGAAGAGCTGGAGCCAGAAGAGGAGTTCGAGGAGCAAGAAGCTGCGGGTGTTCAGCCTCAAGGAGCCACCGGCTCACGCCGCGGGAGCAGAGCAGTGGAGGCAGTGATGACGCACCGCCACCAGCCGAGCCAATATCCAGCGGAGGAGCGATTAGTGGGCTCATTCCATCCAAGCATCTTCTTTCCTTATGACCGCGAGCTGGATGCGATGCGGCATCTAGAAGGGACGCAGAGCAGACCCAAGTACTTTGAGCCTTCGTCAAGCGTCGCAAAGAACAGGACTGAAGGTTACCAATTGGAGGAGGAGGACAGCTTGGAAAAGGGTTTCTCCGTCTCCACGTCCATGTCAACGGAGAGCAGCGGAGTCCAGCTGGATGACTGCTACCGCTTTGAAACCCTGCACATTCTACATCAGAACTACGACGAGAGCTTCATAGACAGTCACGGCGCCTTCAACGGAGACGCGCAGAACGCATGGTACGCGGGCGTTGAAGCAGACATTGAGTGGGTCGAATCCCCAGAGCTCACACCCGATGACCGTCCTCTCAACGATCCAATGGCAGAATATGACCGAACTGGTGGATTTTCCGCAATTGACGTCGTCTCCACACTCTACACGACAGAATAGGCAGCCACCACGTCTACGTGCCACCTTCTCTGGATTTATTTATTTTATTTTAATTTTCACTTAGCGCCATCGTTTTACCCACTACGTAGAGAGGGGCTATCGAACTACCAGGGGCAAACCGGAAAGTCTTCATAAATAACCACGGCTTGCGAAGCTCTTAACTGAAGAATAAATGCCAATCGCTAACGTATTTTTTTTATGTGTGCGCTGAATTCAAACGCTAAAGAGTACGTGTTTTCATGCTTTTTTTAGGCATATGTATGTTTGACCTGCACAACTGCCGTCGTATCTGAACAGGCTTACGGTAGCGTTCCTCCACTTATGTAGTACTTAGTTTAACACTAATGCTTCTATATACTGTTGAGGTGGTGGCGTCTGTATCTGCATGTGTGTGTATGTATGTGTGTGTGCGCGCGCACTTGCGTGTGAGTATATGGGCACACAAACTCGCACGTATGCTGACGGATTTCCCATGAGTGGCATTGACTGTCGGACGCTGCACTACTTGCTGATGTATATCCTCCTTCACCTCACACACACACACACATACTCCCCTTCTTGCCACCTCACCCACCTCCGTCCCGGTGCTTCTGTGGAGTACTAGGTGAGCTCAAGGCTTGAACAGGGAACGTGTTTAGAATGATCTTCAAAAAGGCAAGAGAAACTGATGGAATATGGGAAGGAGCGAATGCCTAAAATAGCAGCGCATATATACGTCGTTATTTTATTATTATTATTTCCTATGCTGTTACTGAGTTTCCTCTCTTTGGTAGGATACTTGATTTTTTTTGTATGTATGTGCTAATGTGTCGGTTACTAGTCACTGTGACGTTCATCCTGCTTGTTTTGTTAGCTTCTCCCATACCTTTCTCTCCCCCCCCCTTCCCCCTCCTCCTTCTATGTTTAGGTGGGTATTACTGTGATTATATTCCTCTCTCATCATCGTGGCTCTTTTTTTTTTCGACAGAGAAATGCGCTAATAGTACGTAATGCGTTTGCTATACCTAGGGAAGACACTGCGCGTGGAAAGGGGGGGCTGTAAGTACATTCTTCTCCAGATAACCTACAAAAGGAATAAAGGCAAAAAGAGGTCCGCTGTGGTGCATCTCCTTGGGAGCCCAAGGCAAAGCAATAAGTCAAGCAAAGTCTCTAGCGCTATTGTTTTTTTTTTGTAATGTACGGCACTTTTTCTCACTGTTGAGTTGAGTTCATGAAAGTATCGGTTCTTTTTTTAATACATTTTTGGTTGTGATCGTTGTTACCAATTTCTTTTTCAATCATTCTACACCGCAAGCAAAGAACGGATTCTTTTTCCCTGCACTTTGTTCGGTGCAGCAGCACGTATACAGAATGTGCAAGGCTTGTTAAAGTACGGCGATCGCAGTACTGATCTTTGAGCTGGGCCTATATACATTGAGTTTACTTGTTTGCTTTTTTGTAGCAATGCTCTTGTATTGTTTTATTACTTTTTACCTCGTTCTCTACTCCTTTTCTTCATGCCCAACAGTGGCGCTGAAGCAGAAAAGAAGGCGACGTTATGACACCTTATGGTAGAATGTTGGGTACAATTCACGTATTCATATGTACGTATATATATACATACATGCATATATATATATATATATGTGCTGTGAAAAGTTGTGGTTCGTTCCACTAACGTTGCTTATGCGATTTCTATTATCTGTGTTAACTCCCCTCACAAACACTCTTTTATTGCTATTACTTGAGCTATCCCATATGCGCCGCTTTCTACTTTTTTTTTTACTTTGTCGTCGTTGCAATTGTGTGCCGCTGTCCCAGCCATCCCACTTGTGGATCCTTATGCAACTGACTATGCATACGTGCGTGCGCGAGTATGTAAATACGTGAATGTTATGTTTTCCCTCCCTCACCCCTTTCGTACACCATGTTTCTTCTTCATTGAGCAACAAGATACAATTGAGATTACGCGGCTCTGCGACTCTCATTTTTTGGTTTGCCTGTTGTTGTCGAATGCCATTTGATACGGCCACATACACAGACACACCTCTTCATCCCAAAAGACATGCGTTTTACAACTTGAAGCACACAATGACGTGAAGAGCAAGGCAAAAGCCACCTGGCTACAGACGCAGAATAGCACTCCAGTGTCATCACCGCTTTATCTTGTGTGAGTAGTCTGTGCGTGTCAGTACCACGACAACCTGTAAGTATGTTGGACATGTATCCGTGATTTCTTTTCATTCTGTACTTGTGTGTATGTGCATGTGTGTGTATTTACCAGAACTTTTTGTGTATATTTTTTTACCGTCTCTCTCTTCTTCTACAATCTAATCACTTTGCAGTTCAAAAAAAGAAAGCCGGTCAAATGCTAGCTGCAGGCCCAACATACTGGGAGGAATTATACGTATATATATATATATATATATATATATGCGCTCACTTGCTATTATCCCCCTCCTAGCCTCCTCTTCTCGGAAGGGTTTTGATTACAATCAGTTGCTACATGTCCGTTTCCCCCCTGGTCTTCTGTGCAGTTACTTTGCGTGTATGTAAATTGTGTAAGCGTTTACTGCCATTGATACCGAAGAAGGTACATACATATCAATCAGATCGACTTTTCTCCCAAACTTCTCTCCCCCTTCCCTCAGTGGTAATATATGCCTCACACATGTTTGTTTTTGTTATTCATTCATTACTATATGCTTTGGTAGTGATAATGATGGCCAGAAGGGGCACATTGTACACGTGTCGATAGTACGTTTTGTCATTGTTGTTATCTGTGTTGGTGTGCCTTTTTTTAAAGCTTGTTACTCTCTAAATACAGCTTCCTTTACCCCTTTTCTTTGTTGTTGTACTTGCCAGTGGGGGGAGGTCCGCGATCATTATGTGATTGACAATCTTCCTTTTTTCGTTTTTTTTCTCCTCTTTCCTCCATCCCTCCTCCACCCGTGGAAAATATGTGTGTGTTTCTGTGTGGAGTGTGGTAAGCAAGCTGTGTGTACAGTCTTTTTTTTCATTGAGGATGCCCAGACAACGAAAGGGATGACAGTGTTCCCCACTAAAAAAATAATAATAATACAGCAACCCTTTACTGTTTGTTGTGGAATAGCGAACATCGCAATCACCCACGCACAGCAAACCCATCCTAATCTAATCTGGACTTGGCGTGTCCGATATTGCATATGTGTGTCTGTGCTTTTTTGTTCTTTCTCCGTCTTTTCTTCCGGAACGTGCACTCTTGAAGTTGTTCAAATATCATAGCACGAGAGTATAGAAGGGAATAAAGCGCGTGTGTGTTCATCACGAACGACAAGAAAATAATAGAAAGGTCCTCTGCTTTGCCCTCTTGCCCTGCACGCAGAATTTATATATAGAGAGAGAACGAGATTTAAGTATATTATTTCTGAAGTGGGGCATTCACTAATTCAGAGTCAGAATTCATATAAAGGGACAGAAAGTACCTGGACCTTCTTTTTCTTCTCCTCTCTTTCTCTTTGTGTCTCACATATCATCAATATCTCTGCAGCCTTTAGTAGAGGGGGAGGGACTCACTTGTCACTGCCACGCTAACCTGCATATATTCGAAGAGAACATCCAAGAGGTTGTCCGGCCAGCTACTTGCAGTACGCGGTCTCACTATTATTTATCAGTGCAGGCTCTGCGATTTAGACTAGCTCAAAAAAGGCAATCTTCTTATACAAGGTTGAAGGAATATATACACGTGAACGCGCACGTCTGCGTGTGTGTGTGTGTGTGTGTGTGTGTGTGTTTATATAGTGTGAGGAGCTGCAGATTAGGTGTCAAAGGGTAGACGACTTCATCTACTTAAATTCATTCACACATACATACACACACACACACACACACACTCCCGACATCACCCCCCCCCCTCAAGTGTCGTTTCGTTCTACTAGTGTTTTAGCTTCTCACCGGATTTTTTTTTCTGTGGTGGCGAAAGAAGACATTCTTTCTTTTTGCTTGTTTATATTATTGATCACTCGTTGTTGTTTTTTAAAGTGAACACGCGCACAAATCTACGACGGTCATCTCCCACCCACCGCACCCCCTCGAACAGGCGAGAGCATTCATCCACCTATAAGCTGGTATGCAACCATTGTACAACCCAACGAAAGCTATTTCACACACTACCTGCGCGCCATTGCTAGTACACACGAACCCGATGGCTGGAGGTGGCAAGCACTTGGCTGGGCAGATGCCCAAAGTGGGTGCGCCACCGAGTAATGGGTATGTAATGCAGCTCCGTCCACCAAAACCGCTAATTGGAGGGATGCACACAGGAGCACCTCGCCCAGCGGCCGCGCCTGCGATGACGTCATCACCACACAATTTCAACATGTGCGCGAACCCCACGTCCGAAGGGCAAAATGGAAAACCAATCCGGCCCATCCAGCAGCTGAAGCCGGTGCTGCCTGCCTTAAGCAAACCAGTCGGAATTAACACTAGCAGTAATAATGGGAGCAAGCAGTACAACTCTATGAACACCAGCGGAATGGGAAACTCGCTCAATCAAACCATCCCTCCCTCCATCAACAACAGCTTTGTGCCTTATTTCAGTGGACCACCGCCACCAGGCGCGCAACGCCCGAGCCCTCCCGGTCGACCCTCCGGCGGTGCAGTGACGAAGTTCCCCTATGGCCGCCCCGTTGCACGAGGCCCTCAGCCCACCTCTGTAGAACCTACGCGACTGCCCAACGGCCGCCGCATCCGCCAGCCCAACCAGGGCGGCCCGCAATCGCTGACTGGGGGCGGGGCACGGCACCAGCAGCGCCCTATTCGCACCACCGTCGGAAATGACGATACGTGGATGAGGGGGCTGCTGCACAGCACTTCAGTGGACTCACCACCAGAGGCCGCCCTTGTGGTACACCGCCCGAGTGTTAACAAGGACCGACCAGGGCGTAACCACCACCACAACAATGTAGAACCGAAATCCAAATTTGTAGAAGCCTTACGCAACTTGTTCAAGTAAACTGAAAGTGGGGGGAAGTGGTAGGGTGAAGTGATCACAGTGAATACTATATCGGAGAAGTAGATCCTTCGCAAAATGTAAGATGGAGAAGTGAACGATGAAAAGTGAAGATATCCGCAGTTCCTTTGAATCGTAACTCCTTCCATAGCACCACTGTCGCGTCTATCTTAATCAAGTGTGAAAGAGCGAGCTAGCTGCAGTCCAAGCTTCTTTCAAATTAATATGAAGATTACGTTCTTAATCAGAATATATATATATTCTCCCTGTGCGTACCTTTGAAGATGGAGGGCAATGACAGTTGTTGCTGCTGGTGCTGCTCCAATCTTGCAACCCGTAGACCTATGTATATGTGCGTACGTGTATGTGCGAGCGCCTTTGCGTGTGAGTGAATGTGATTTGTATTTTGCCTTTTCTCTTTTTTTTTGACCCTGAGTTGATCACTTGTGTTTTTTTCAAGTCCGTGTAAGGTACTTCTCTGTTCCCTTCCTGGCCCCTCTTCATTGAAATCTCTTTCTTTTATATCTTGATGGTGCTTTCTTCTTTTAAAGGAACCAGACTTACCCCCTTTTCACTCTACACGGCACATCTCCCCCTATCCTTTATTGTTACGTACTCTCACGGCCTCTTCATTTCTCTTTCTTTTTTGCTGTGTTTGTTGGTTTGCCTTTTAGATGGTGGTGTATACATGTGCCGCCCGCCCCCCCCCCCCTGATAGTGTGCCTTCCACATCTTCCTTCGCCCTTCCGTTTCTCTCACCCACCTCTCTCTCATTTGTACGTGGGGAGGAGGGGTGAAGGGAGCCAGTGACTCACTGTACACGCAAGGCGATACTGCCAGTGTAATTCGGGTGTGAATGAGGGGAGAAACAAGGCAGGCAGACGCACGATGCGCTATTAGTTCTCTGCATTTGTGACTATCAACGACGGTTCCTTCAGTTGTTCTCTGTGCGTAGATGCATGTATGTGTGTATGCGCATTTGCTCCCCCCTCGTATACATCTTCCTATTTCTTTTCTATCTTCATCATAATTCCAGATTTCGTCTTCTTAGCACAGTACTCACCGTGTGTGCACACTCGCTCTTCTTTTTCTCACCTGTCAGAAGGTGAAGAGTACATGCACTGTGTGTTTGTGAATGTGTGTGTGTGTGCTCATTGGAGTGAGAGTGCAAAAAAATGAAGCACATGATGCTGCCCTGTTCTTCCGCTACCATTACGTGCGCTTATGAACTTTTTTGAAATGATTATTATGACCATCCTCCAGGCCCACCGCCCGCAGGAAGATAAAAAAGGAGAGGGGGCCTGGGCAATATATAGTGTTTACCCGCTTCACCTGAAGAATCGCACTTCAGCCCGCGCTTTCGGTATCATCGATGTTTCTTTACTTATAACCTCTGCTTTGCTTGCTTGCTGATACC
Organism: Ecitophya simulans; assembly: GCA_027574965.2. Lineage (NCBI taxonomy): Eukaryota > Metazoa > Arthropoda > Insecta > Coleoptera > Staphylinidae > Ecitophya > Ecitophya simulans. Next base: position 14,623 of record JAODGE020011083.1, read on the forward strand.
GTCATCGTGGCTCATGTGCTATATATATATATAGTTTAATCCCGACGACTTGTGTATTGCAGGTTACGTATTATAAGCAGAGAAAAAGATGACCACAACTACTAGTGTTCCCTCACGAGAAGTATGATAAGAGGAGATGTATTGCTCACAAATTGATGATGCACAATTCAGCGCATGTGTGGGTGATCTGCAGTAGTGCCATGATGAGAGAGAGAGCGTTCTTGTTTTGGTTTTCTTTGTGTTCTTGATGCTGTTGCTGTCTTATGGTGTTTGCGTTGTTGTGTGTGTGTTTTGTATTATCTTCGCCGTCTCAGACTAATCCTTCACCTAGCCCCATCGACTCCTCACCCCATGATTTCCCTTGATCTTACATTCATATCTTTCCTTGAATCATGTGCTATTCTGCTTTTTTGTTTGTGTGTGTGGGGGGCGGGGGGGGGGAATTTTCCACTTGTGTTAGAGCTTTGTTGCACAATGTATGTGAAACCGTGTGCTGATCAGATTATTTTTATGATTGCTTTGATGTTGCTGCTTTGTGTGTCTTTTTTTTCTCGCGTCTTGGTGGGATCAGGATATGAACATGCGAGATTATGGAGGCCACTGTATATACATATTTGTAGCAAAGTGGGGCAAGTCTAGGAGGGGTGCCAATGCATGTGTGCACAGTGTCACTGGCATAAGTGGGATGTGGCAACCCCTCTTCCACACTCCCCTCTCCCCCTCTCCCAACTAGACATGCTCACTTCCATTAGTGAACATGTCCTTGGTGCTCTATATTGAAAGGAGTTAGAGGCAAGAGAGTTGGAGCGGGCACACTCAATAAGCCGTATGCAGCAGTCTGCATCCGCGCTGGTACACACTTATTGCATTTTTCCCCTTGATAGAAATGGCATAATAATAGTTGAAAATGTATGTGTACTCTGTGTGTGTGTGTCTGTGTGCCTATCTCCTTCGCACTTTCATAGTTGCATACGGTCGTGTAGTATTTGGAGCTACACCTCTTTCGTTTGGCATCGTTGTCTGTATATGTGTTTGTATTTTTAGTTGTTTGTTTTTTCTGTAAAATGAGTAATATTTATGACTTTCACTTTTTTTGTTGTTTTATATATGTCCTATAAATGTTCCCTTTTATTTTGAGAATCACGTGCACAAGTAAAGTACTTCAAGTATAGAAATGAATTTCCCCCCCCCCCCTCACCCACCTTCAAAAGAAAAACACACACACAGGTACACACATAAATAGTGTTGCCGAGGCACAGCATAGTGAAAGTGCTGTCCTGATGAGATGTGCTCTGAGTTCTATGCTGACATTGTTATCTATATATCTATATAGGGTAACCACCCTCCCCCAGCCCCCGTCCCCATCGATCTCTCCCTTCGCTACATTAATCACTTCCACACACACACATACACACACCCCAATCTCTCTCTCTCTCTCTCTTATTGCCTACGAATTCTTAGAGATTACATAGTTGATCAACCCCCCTCATCAGGGCTTATAATCTACATTTTTCTTTTTGTTTGATTTGTGTCTTTCAATTTTTTTGTTTTTGTGTGTGTGCGCTGTCGATGTTACTTCCGTGACCCCTTTGCCCCTTTTTTCCCCCTCCTTCCCGCAGC